>VFFE01007703.1:3090182-3146311 GCA_008921705.1 Burhinus oedicnemus
TTTGCTAAAAAAAAAAAAAAAAAAAAGAGAGAGAGAGAGAAAACAGGTTGACAAAATGATCAGTTCGGAGAGCAGGATTAGGTGGAAAAATTTGAATTATTCAGTCACTGAGGCACAAGAAAGGTCTCCTCTCTCACCAATTTTATACCATTGTTACTCCACTGAGCTGAATCCCAGAAGAAAGTAAAGCAATCAAGCAATTTACAGTAAGCTCTGTTTTACCGCATGCTTTGGAAAGCAGGCATGTATGATAGTATAGATATTCTGTCCAAAAAAATCCATCTTACTAAATTGTTACCAGGTTCAGTTTTAAATTGGTAAAGATATAACTCTTATTTAAAATCGTGTTTTAAAGTGACCCAAAATAACTTTTGTGTTTATATGCACATCATAGTTTTAAGCTGCAACGACTCTGGACATTCCTGGGCTAGGTACAACTCCTGTTTGTCCCATTAGAAAGCTAGAAATAGTCTTTGCAGAGGTATAAATCATATGGTTTTAGCTCTTAAGCATCACAAATACCAGATCTTAACCCTGTCACTGGTGTTGCAAAGTATATTAGGGATAACGGAGCTTGAGCCAGTGTAATTTTGGAGAGGAAATTCTACTTTTTACTGAAAGAAGGTAATTCATTCTAGCATTTTGTTTCTTTGAAACATGGCAACTCAGTGCTTTGGCATGTTAAAGAAAGCATATGTTAAAGTCATGTCAGGTGCCTCCAATCACAAGCATAGTGGAGAGGCTGGCTAGGCTGGAAACACTGACCCCAGTCTATGAAGGTATTTAATCTTCTACTTATATTTAAACATGTGCTTTGAGATGGACACTTCTCATGCTTGAAGTTAAGGAATTCCTACATTTCACTGGAAATTTCTTGTGCAGAAAGTCCCGAAAATTAGTAGGACAAAAGCTACATACGCGTTCAACAAAAACTTCAAAATATTTTTAATTCCACTATCCTGAGTAGAGAAAGGGCAGAAGAAACGGCGTATTCTCCATCCTTTGAATACTTGTTCGCACCATCAGTATTGCCCCAATATGGAAAACACAGCACAGCATTTCTGCAGCATGTCTCTAGAAGCTGATGGAGACCTCAAAAAAGGAAACTATCTCACTGATCTGAAGATGTAGCTGTCTACAAAGGTGAGCACATGATGCACCACAAAGAAAACATCTTATATTCCCCTGGTGCAGACAGTAATTTTTTACTTGCAGATGAACAGTAAGAATCCTAACCAGATAATTATAATGGGCTGCAATTCACTGGAAATATTAATCCCATCTTACGAAAGCGTTTGAACACATCTTTGATTTTTCTTAAGTCCTCAAATACTTCGCTGGGTTAAGGCTCAAATGAGTATTATATGCAACAGAGTTAATTCTGGTTTATGTCTATCTGTGTGTGCGAGAGTAACTCTGTTTAGGTCAAGTAAAATAAATGCACAGACAAGCATGTTAGCAGCAAAGTGACCCTTTAGAAGTCCTAAAAAATTACTCTTGCAGCCCATAGTCCAATATTTAATAATGCTGAACTTGATAAGGGATCTCAGAACATGAAAAAGGAGATCTGAAAGGCACCTTTATAGAAAACAATTGATTTGCTTCATTTCATTGAAATGGCTAATGCTTTGATGGTTCATATTTACAATAGCTTGTCCTGTTCTTCAATGGAGTTGATATGTTGGAGTCTTTAACACCATAAACTTGATCAAAACTTCCTGGGTAATAAACAGAGCGGATTTAAGACATGAGCCCCCTCCCCATCATGCTACTGCAGCCCATCTGTGTGCCAATTTGTAACTAAAGACATCAAGAAATGTGTTCTTCATGCTCAGATGCCCTTGGTAGTTGAAAATAGTTCTGAGAGCTCAATATGCAAACTGGGTTCAGAGTCTGAAAGACTTCAGAGTGAAAGATTTGACCTTCCGTAGCAAGGGCTGTAGCTTGGCTAAATCCACGACGGAAAGTAGAGTTTTTACCCACTTCACAATACAAACGGGATTTTAAATTTTGCCTGGCTCAAAAAAACAACCCCAACTTTCTCCCTACCCTTTGGCAAAGGGTAAATGTCTTCCGGCCATCCTAGAATT
This sequence comes from Burhinus oedicnemus, assembly GCA_008921705.1. Classification (NCBI taxonomy): domain Eukaryota; kingdom Metazoa; phylum Chordata; class Aves; order Charadriiformes; family Burhinidae; genus Burhinus; species Burhinus oedicnemus. Next base: position 3,092,273 of record VFFE01007703.1, read on the forward strand.
TACATCAACAGGCAAAGTTTCCATGATAATATATTGCCATATTTGGGGGGTGAGGTGTGGGGGGGTGACTGAAGGTTTTGGCAGCAGAAGATGGAAACTTTGACTTCTCATTCTCTGGTTTGAACTAGTATTAAGTCAGAGAACAACAATTTTCCCCCTCCAAAAGCTGGTTTTGTCTTCTATGAAGATATTTGACGGTGTCACCGCCACTCCCCATCCGCGAGAGCCCTGATCAGATACGCAACAAATGCCCTCCTGAGCAGTTCCTTCAAAGGGACGCTGGGCTGGCTTGAGACAGAGGGCAGTCTGCTAAAATTGCGCAGGAGAAGTAGCACTCTTGCGCATCGTGATCTGTGCGTTGCGACCACATGGTGGGACATTTTGGCAGGACTTCTAGGAAGTCTCATCTCATCTGTCTGTCTGCTCTGTTAATTATTTGTCAAAAAAGTAAGCAATAGGATAAAAGAATACGTAATTCTTAGTCTTGTAATACTGCAAAAACAGTATAGCAATTGGATTTGAGACCTAGGAAACACACTAACAACAAGGTTACTTACCACTGACTTTCTATGCTGGCACATATCACTGACAATGGTTTTTCTCATGCTAAATTTCAAGTAACTTTGAATTTTTAAGTGTGTATTAGCAATCATATTTATGTCTGACTGTTAAAGCTACCTCCTTGCTCACCATCTCAAGGGTATTTCTGAGACTTAACAATTATAGGCTATTTATACTAGAGAATTATAGTTGTAGTACTTGCTGCTCTCACGTTTCATTTTGTCACTTGTTTGCTTGCAAATCACTGAAGGCGCCTCCCAAAACATAATTTTAAGCTTGGAGATATGCAGATAGGTGTCCAGTGTGATTTTCACACACTCTCAGTGTCTGACTCCCATAAAACCAGTAACTTCATAAAGCTGGCTCAGAATCAGAGCCTACATCACAGACACTTCAACTTCTATATTTCTTCGTGTGACTACAGACATTAAATTCTCTGAGCAAAACCTGGCCACATTCAAGATATTGCCATTAATGCCTATAAACAAAGATTTCACTTTATTCTTATCTACTACTGTTACATTTTACAATTGAAAAAAAAAAAAAGGAGGGGGGGAAACCAAACAAAAATGCGAGTAACTGAAAAAGCTAGTAATAGGCAACAATGGAGAGGTTTTCTTGCAATATGTTTTGCCTGATGTGCTGCTGTGCAGCAGCTTTATGGACTAGTGTTCCTAAATAGGAATCGCCTTTTCCCTATTTGTGCAAGTCTGGCTGTCCTTTTGACTTCCCTAGTTGCATGCATTCTTTTAGCAATATGATTGATTGGATCAAAGTATAGCTTTATTAAGTTGTTCTTTTTCTTAAAGCAAGTTTTCTGAATTGATGGAGATGAAAACATTTATTTTCCAATAAAAGTAAGTCTTTGTGTCTGGTCTTCAAGAAGGACCATGCCCTCTATCTTTCATTATGTCGCTCAGTACAAATAAATACACTGATTTTTAGTAGAGGGTTTTATATAATAATAAAAATTAACTAATAAGAAAAGCATGGATAAATACTAGAAAGAATTATAACAATGAAATCCCCTCCAAATTAAAGAAAATGTCTAATCCAGGTGAGTAGAAAAAAGGGTTAAAAAAAATTGCAAGAATTCAAGCAGCTTAGATGACTTTGGAAACACAGATCAAAAACAAAGAGACTGGAAGTATAATTAACTCCATTACTGCTCAGTCAAATGAAAACAGCTGTGACACCCCGTCTTATTTATGACAGCAGCAAATAGCTCTATTCCCTTGCTGGTTATTGCTGTAGGACAGCAGTGGTTCTACAGCAGGTGAAATAGAAACAAGCTGCTAATATTTATGTCACTAGATCAGGTTATGGGTACAAGATTTATGCAAAAGTTCTATAAAAATATCTAAGTAGCTTTTATATCTTCCTGCAGCAATCCTTTTCCAATAGCAAACTAAATATCTCTTTATTAAATATGATTCTACGGTCTGAGTAGTCTTGTGGCACAAAGGCAGCTCCCCCACTGCTAAAGGTGAGAATGTGTTTTCACTGCAAACCCAGTTTTGTTCACTCTGTAAAACATAAAGAAAAAGACATTTAGGTTTCAAAACCACTCATTTATTTGCAGATCCAAGCTAGACTTTGTCAATGTGGAACGGGATACACGATAGCTTGATAATAGAGCTGTTTGCTGTTCTTCAAAGAGCCCGGGTTTGCTTTTAAATGATGATGATGAAAAGCAAGCAAGAAAAATAGTTTTCAGATTAAAGCCCTTATTTTATTAGCAATTGTCATTAAATCAGGTGCTACCTACTTTGATTTAAAAAATGTGAGTGGGCTGAAGACTTCCTAAAGCATTTTTTTATCCTGCAGCTTTAATCACTTTTCTTCCTACACCTAATCAGTCTTACTTCTTACTCAGACAAACTGCCCATTAAATAATGACTGAGAAATAAGATTGTCAATAACAGGACAGAAAATAAAGCAAGTAGGATGTTGCACACTTCACTGCTAACCTTTTTACCCTCTCCCCTGCTCATCAACCTCCCTCCTCCCATTCCCCTCCAGTTTCGATGCTGCCTATACTCCCCCAGCTCCACGGTGCGTTGACACTTGCTTGCTCCCCACCCCAGCACCCACCTGCACCCCCAGAGATCCAGAAGCCTTTATTTCTCCACCCCTCTTCCATTATGCAGACCTCCCCTCAACAGCCACTGCCTTCCAGGGGCTTTCAGCAACCTTGCCATCCCTCCCAGAGGAGGTCACCTCCTCCATCTACCCCACGGATCCCATGCCAGGGACCTGAGTGGCATATGAGGCTCACAATCCCTCTCCTACTGCAACAGCGTATGCCCAAATGCTCCCTCCCACCCCTCCCAATATCACTTTTTCCCCTCTTTATGAGTGTTCAATATAAAGAGTAACATGAGGAACCAGCCTCTGGGGTATGGCTATTCTGGAATACCTCTACAGTGCTGTGCCACCATCCGCAAGTAACACAGGAATAATGGAGTAGCTGAAGGTGGGGCTCAGACAGACAGATGCCACGTGTCTACATGTTCCCCATTTGGTTCTTGCATTTTATTTTACTATTTCCCCAAAATCAACAATGTTGATAATATTCCCTGTGATCTCTTGGACCCACCAACTCCAAAGCCATCAAGATGACCACAAGGGTTTCAGATGCAGGTAGAAACAAATTTGCCCTTTTCCTTCCACAGAAATACGTGGATCTAGATGGCCTAAGACTCCCTCCTAGTTTCATTTTCAGTGAAAATAACGTGCAGAAGTCTGCTGAGTGACTACATATGTATTTAGGTATTTAGTTACGTACAAACGCACAGCACAGACCATGGTGAGCTTCCCCTGTGGTCTCATCATTACACCTTTACCCAGTCTTTTCGTACCTGTCCACAAGAAACCACAGGCATGTGCTGGCCTTTAACATCTTGTTACTGACCAGTTTTGAAGACATTTTTTGGTCCTGACTCTCACAATGATTTACGAGAGAGCGCACAGGAGTGAAACTCAGGGTCTGACAAAGCTATGAGCAAAACTCCAGCTGGCCTCAGCGGTACGAAGGTCAAACAACAACAATGTGGTGCACAACCACCACGTTAAGACAACGTGGCATTGTCACACTAACACTGAGTCACTGATTTCCGCTCTTCCATGATGCAAATGGTTTGCCCCAATCTGGCAAATAATTTATCCAAGTCTTGAGTAACAGTGGGAATATTTGTAGTTTTTCACTTGCAAAGGGATGAATTCCCCCTATATTTACCTCCTGCATGATGGAGAAGCAACACTGGACACCAGTAGGAAATAAGGATATAGCAACCATATTTTCTAGCCCTTTTCTTAGGGAATAAACTTCCTCTTTCCTGCCTAGTACAAAGACCCAGATCCACAAGATAATTTGTACAAGCAATGTAAAGAAAAGTGGTACTAAAATCATGAAAAAGTTAAACGTTTCCCTGGACATCACTGACATACCAGATGACTTCCCTGCCTCCTCTTGGAAGGAGGGAAAGTCTCCTGGCTCTCTCAGTCTCCCTGCAGCTGCAGCACAGCATCACCATGGCAGCTGTGAAGGCAACACGCAGTGGATGGCTGGGCTGGGCTTCCCGTGGGACCATCCCTGTGAACGCCACTCAGAGAGCTCCAGGACACGTGAGCTGAGCATCCCTGGCAGCCGGAGCCACGTGGGCCCTTTCTGCCACGGTGTCACTCTGAGCAGACTCAAAAGTAGGGGTTTTCGTTTGGGCTTTGCGGAGAGGGTCAGATTCTAAGAATTACTATGAAATTCCATTTTTGCTTCTTCTGGGCAAGTTATTTTGTTGATGGAAAGTTGCAGCCAGCTCTAGGTAGCTGTTTGCTCTGTAAGAGACCCCCAAGCAAAGAGAAGCGTGGAAGACACAGAGCACAACGAAAGACTGAAGTGGCCAAAATAGGGCAGGGTCCAAGGGATGCTGCGAATGGCATGAGCTGGCAAGGCCAAATACCTTCAAATCTTTGGCCAGGAGCTGGACCGTAAGCTACCCGAGGCACCTGCGCAGTAGGAGGGCTGAGATCCCTCAGAAACTAAGGAGCCCTGCGCTCTGTTGACCAACAGCCGGAGGAGCGCAGGACAGCCAAGATACCTCAAAGGGCGCCACGAAACTAGGTCTGGGCTGCTGAATCAAGCTCTGAGAGCTGACAACGAGCCTTGGACTCTCTTCTCAGGAAAACGTCCTTCTCTTGCCTTCTGCAAAAGCTTACGGCCAAACCAAAGAATATGGTTGACATGGTAATATATGTGTTGATACAGCAGACGTCTTCACCACATCATTCTCGCTATTTTGTAGCTTGCCAATAGCACGACTATAAATTTTCCTATATTCTAATAGCAAAATTAGATGATCCTAACAGTCATTTGTGAAGAAGCATCTGAAGCTACCAACAATCAACACAGGAATAAATTATTTTGTAACCGGGATGTCAGATCCACACAGAAAGCGGATTCACTGCTTCTGGCATATCTTCCCAAATTTGGCCTCCAATCTAAAGACAGGCAATGTTTAAAAATTAGAAACAAGAAATACAGACTACCCTGGTACAATTCTGTTGATCTGTCAGCAACATAATCAAGAGAAGAATGTAGTCTATGAGGCATTCATGTTTTTAGAAATTAAATAGTTGTTCTCTTAAAATAAATATGATGCCATTTAATATAATTTATCCAGAGAGTAGAAATATAATAGTACTCCAAATCAAAACACAGGAGCTAAAAAGAAAATTAAAAAACCCATTTGAGTAAGACATACTGTACTTAGTTAAAATAACAGCTAAATGTCAGCTTATATTTCTGTACAGGAACATCTTTGACCTGCAAAAGACCACAAAAAATATTTTGTCTTTTATATAGAGGAGCTATATTAACTCTTTTTAGCGAAAGAAAATAAAAAAAGGACTTTTAATTAACAGATGTAAATTGCTTATTAACCTCTAAATAAATTAATTTCTTTATCTGTCGCTAGTGCACATCACTGAGATGGCAACAGTAATTAAAAAACAGGCAAACTGTTAAAAAAGCCCACAATTTAATACACTTAGGCAACCTGAATTTTTAAATGTGCAACAATAGAGATATTAAAAACCACCACCCTGATAAGCTTCTGCTTTAAAGATGAGACCTCATATGCCAACTTTCAACAGAGAGTGACTTCTTAAAGTCAAGTCATAAACCCTAAAACTGGGATTTCATGGAGACACTATAATTTATAATACTTCTGCAGTTTTCAATTATTCAGATGCTCATGGCCCAACAAATTGAATAATGAATGGAGTAATGAATTGAACCCTGACAAGATGATAACAGAAAATATTATGAGTAGTCAATACACAGCGGAACTCACTTACAGAAAGATCTCTCAAAGAAATAACTTGTTTGAAGGACACATTTTCTCTTGAAATCCAAAAGACTTGCAGGAATATGTGTGTGGGAGTTGCCATTAACAAATTACCGCTAAAGGCATAAACCTGCAGAACAGTATATTTCTAGTGACCGAACTGTGAATCATAATCATAAATAGGCCAGTTATATTTTCTGTGCATGTAGGTTATGCATTTCATTATTGCTTTTTTTTCCTCCCTCTAATGCCACAGAGAGAGAAAAAGAATGGCCATATAAATTCTTAAACACTTTAGCTGCAGGCTTAGCCTTGGAGGTGTGATGATATTCCACAGATGCTAAAGCACACAGGTCTTAACTGTATTTAATACATTTGCATCAACACTGCAAGCCAGAAACATAAATAATAAAAATTATAAATATACTATTCAAAAAATGGTGATGGGTAATGCGCATTTGTATCTCTCAGCTAGTATTTAAAGGAGCAGTGCAGGCAGCCAGCAAATGCCAAGTTTAAAAAAACCCCAAAGAACAACTACACAGGTTAAAAAACCCACACGGATTAAAACACAAGACTATTCTGCATTAAAGAGATAAGTAAGTTATCCTGCATATTGAAATTCTGATGAGAAATTGACCACTGCTTCAAACGAAGGTAAACAACACTGCCTTCCAAAAACCGACCCTGAACTTTCTGCCAAAATCAAAATAAGCTTTTTAGGGAAGCTTGGAAAACACTGGACTAACTGTAAGAGGAAAAAAAAAATAAAAAAAAATCCTGTCTCCTGTTGGAATAGGTTCCAACCCAAAGCCAGCTATTTGTGGCATGTTGTGCTTGAATCCAGGGTTGGTCTTCAGTGCTGGGTCAATGCTTTTATTGGGTTCACCCTGAAGACCCATATAGCTGTAAACACTAGAAAAGCTGGAAATAAACTGAACGGCTCAAGACCATTTGTGACTGTACTTTTGCACTATCTCTTTTGATTGAGCAAAGAAAAGTGGATGGTTTTAGAAGCCTCTGAGCTTGGTTACATTGGGTTTTCCACAAGCCAGGCCAAAACTCAAGAAACTGGGACATCTTAGTAGATATTAAAATTCTTGGACGTTCTTGGGCACAGTGGACTTCTCACCCTCTTCTTGTGCTGAATAACTCCATGGAACTATTGGGAAAATGTGCTTAGTTTGGTGAAATAGTGAAAGAAACCGCCCATTTCCAGCATTCTGAAGAACTGTCCCCAAGTAATGCAGTAACCAGCGGCCAGCTGGCACAGCCCACCCTTTCAGTAGCATCTCTAGGTGCTCCGCTCCTATACAGACACTCCTAACGTGCAATGACAGCTCATCAAAAAGCTACATCAATTGGGAAAACAGATCTGCCCTTTGGAAGTCTCCAATATTGGCACAACTCCTACCACATGCAGTTCCCAGCTCACCACCCTTTCAGAAGCTCACATATTCTCACATTTGTATGAACTCTCCCTGGACCACCTCCGTAAAAATCCACAAGCTGGGTTACAGTGTGCTAGACCACACGTGCACATGCACACCCATCCCTTCTTATAAACTTAAAGGGATTTGGTCAGCTCTCAGCACCTAGAAGACCTGTTCTTATGTCATGGAGAAATTCAGATCTCCGCTGCAATACTGTTAAACCATATTTAACTACCTGGATGGAAGAAATAAAAATATACAAATATCTAAACTGTGTGTATATGATTTTTCTTTATTGATTTCCTCTATAACAGAGAGAAAAACAGGCATACCTGGAAGTTTGGACTAGCACTAGCATTGAAAAGGCAAGTCTGCCTTAACAGTGAAAATGTTTTGAAAATGGGGCTTTGAAAGGCTCTGAAAATGAGATGCTCTAACAGTGTTATTGTAGTTACACTTAAAAATCACATACATTTTTATTTCAGCATTTTCAGTACCTTGCCAGTAGTAAGTGACCTCCAGTCTTATCCTAAATGTGAAATTGCACCCTTTGCCTTTCCATTTTTCTTCAGAAACTGTTCTCTTAACAAGTCTGTCACCGTTCTCTTTCCATGAGTGTTTTTTTCTAGTTTGTAACTCAGCAGTTGCGGCAGCTTGCATTGCTTATCAAATCCAATATCCCATTATTGAAATCATGATCTAGCAGTAAAAACACATTGATTTGTGTTTACTGTTAATATTTTACAGCTTAAAGCACATTTTCCTAACCAGAATAATGATTTGCTGCTCAATTCTGTCATCTTATCTCATACTGAGTAGCTCCAGTGAAGTCAACGGGATGGCTTACTTAGTATGGCAAGACCCAGTGTAGCATGGGCACATGATTCTTAACTAAAGAAAGAAACTTCTGAAGAACTTTCAATAAATTATCGCTATCATCCTTAAGCTCAACTGCTATTGAGGGCGGTGGGAACTGCCCCAGAGAAAGCCCAGTGACTAGTTTCACACAGGCTGAAACTGTGCTCACCTTCCTGCATTTTTCTTCCCCACAAAACAGCCATGAACTGGAGTGCTAAAGGGAAAGACACGCAGGGTTCTTGCACAGGACATGGGAAAGCTCTTTGCTAAAGGCTGACCTAGAAACAGTCTATGCCTCCCTTGAAGGCCAGCCTCATGGACACAGATACAGCTGTTCTCAAAGGCATGCTTCACCAAAGCGATCCAAATTCCAGCGTGGTGCCACCAGTATAATTTTGGTATGGTGGAGCCCTGCCCCTGCGAGGTGGGGACTTTAAGGGTAGATTTAAAGTCTTTTTAAGGCACATAGCCTATAGAAAACGCCAGCCAGCTACTGTTAGAGAAAAAATCACCTAAAATATGTATTTCTGAAGCACTGGCTGTATCTTCATCACTGCTTTGTACTTCTCATCCTTTGTCAGGTATCTTTCTAAGAAATGCATTTCCTTCATGAAAAAACTCAGTCATATGTGGATAGCAAAGAGCCCTGGGCAAGGATGTCTTTACTTGCTTGATCTGTACACTGACTGAATCTCCATTAAACAGTCTGGGTTACAAATGACTCAAAATCTTAAAAAAAATGGTCATTTGTTTCTATGCTTTAGTTCACACATTAGCAAGCCACTAAAACAAGGGTAATATTTAAATTCTATTATGATTAGCGCTCCAATATTCCCCAAACATGTTGGGATGTCCAGATGAAAGACATCGTGCATGTATAAAACTCCTATTTTATGACAGTTTCAGTTAGCTCTGTATAATAAATCCTCATCACGCAAACTTATCTCAGCTCCTCTTAGGGCTAGCACAGCTTGCTGCTGGTGTTTCAGGGTACGCCTCCTGCGGCAGCAGCAGAGCAGTTCAGTGGTTCTTATCTCCCTACACACCACAGAGCAACATTTATGCAAGCAGTTCACGCTGATGCTAATATAAGGATTATCAGCATATATCTACTGCCCAAAACGGGAATAACTTCACATATCAGGCTTCTAAAGCTCAAAATAGGGGCTTTTCTGAAACTCCTACCCTACCCAGCAGCTCCATCTTCTCTAAGACCTAAAAAATTAGATGAACCCCACTTCAAATCAGACTGGGTCAGAGCCCCTGCCAAATCCCAGCTATGTGAGTTACATGCTGCCCACTTAAAACCGTTGCCTGAGTGCCCATCCCAGCTATTTCAGGCAGACATGGCACCTCTCTTCACACTCGTCCCCAAGATGCTGCACCAGGGGGCTGGGCATGACCAGATGGCCCTTGTGTCCCCTCGTAGTGCTGGGGAAACGCCTCCTTTGCTCGTTTGATGGGGAAATGCTGCAAAGCACGCAGGGATCTCCATGAAATGAAAAGGCCTGTTAAAGCATCAGATGTTATTTAACATCCCCTTCAACATGTTGGCTTTTATATTTCTGTGAGAAGAGGTAAAAACACAGCGGTACTGAGAAACGAGGGGTTATGCTGCAAGTACCAAAGAAGGATGCGTGCATGTCCTTGCTCAGAATCAAACACCGAGGCGATGCCTGCGGGGGACTCCAGAGGCATGCTGGGGGGACTTCTCTAAGGAGCTCAGGAGCTCACTTTCTTTGGTGGAGCTCACCTTTGCTTTGGACACTGTTTAATCATCCCTATCAAAACCAATTTTTACTCCAAGGGTTCCTAAAGATAATCCACAGGGTACAGGTCATGTTATTACTCAGTAAAACACACACACGTCGATACTCACACTTATACAAAAGAAACAACAAAACCAGTGACAGCAACAAACCTTTGGTGCAAAACAAGATGAAACAGGGATGACAGTTTAAGATGAAGCATTTCAAAGAATAGATTCACTCTTTCTCCTACAGATCCACTCTCAATTCAAGTTTGTTATTTATCTTACACCTCTCTCTTCCAAGAACCATCCCCATTTACTGAATGGCAGTTCCAGTAGCCTTCAAAGCCACAGAAAGTCGTATGGCAAGCTAAATTCACTTAAGAAAAAGTATTGGGATATTGGGGGACTTTTTTTGGTTTGATTTTGTTTTCTGAGGATAGATACAAAAAGACATTTTCTGTAAATACTGAGGGTGCCTCTAAGTAGATATTTTTAACTGCACACAGTCCTAATATGATTCAGTACACCAATGAGAGTCAACTTCTTGACCAGACCAGATTTTGTTGTCCTCCCCCTCCGATGGTGAGGAGACATGCCACTGATCCAAAAGCAGTGTACTCTCCAGGAAGTCCCCAAACTTCTTCAAGCTTAAAAGGCAAATAAACCTGGTGCTCGTATTTTGCACAACTATTAATATTACCGCATGAGTATCTAACAACCTGATGCATGTAATTTATCACATAGTTAAAAAATTTCTGTAGGAACTTCTTTTTTATATTATTGACACATCACTGGTAAACTCAGTTGCTTACACAGCAGAGTTAAAAAATGAAAACTCCACAAACAAAAATGCAAGCATCATTTAAAACCACAAGAATGGTTATAAATAGTGTTATTGCCTTTCTAATTGTTACTGAAAAATGAAATGCTAAATCATGTTTTATTAAACCATAGCTTCTATGAAAGCTTCTCTTCCATGAGATTGTCTCATGTTTCATTTTACTAACTCTGAAAACACTGCTGGAGTTAAATATAAAATAGGAAACAGTTTGGTTTTTTTAAATCATGCTTCACAGTTAGATTTACTAATGCAGTTAAAACTGCACCACTTCAAAGCCTAATGTATAAAACAGTTTTATCTAACGTGCTAGGAAAGAACAGGCCGATGAACGCTTTTGACTTACAGAATGTACTGACTTGATCTATTAAACAGACAGCTCCACTCAGTGAGAGTCTGGTTTTGAATGGATTCCTTTATTTTTGGATATAAAAATCTATAACGTCACTCAGAAAAGTCTTTAAGAATGTGTACATACAAATTCAAACGTGTATGTATAGTCCTGCTGGACTCAACGGGAGTCAGTGTATTTAAACACCTGCACCTATGGAGTGTTTTGATAGATGAGGGCCGTACAAAACATTGACATCTGGATTAAAGCATAAGCATCCATAAAATGCATATGTAAATCAAAACTGTAGCACAGTTCTAACTGCATTAAGCACTCGGATAACCCTATGTACTTGGAAAATCCCATATGGTAAACACATACCTGGCACATAGCAGTAGATCATCCAGGATTAGGTGTCTTATGTATCTACAGATCTGATACTGAAGTGAAATCCTATTTGGAAGGTCAAAACTCAGACAAGTACAGTAGTTCCAACATTAAGAAAGGCAGCTTTATAAAATAATGACACATGGTACTTTAAATATAGAGTTTCTCATTTATGGAACTGCTTATGTTGGGCTTTCTGCAGGGGGGGCAGACGTTACCTACACTATGGTTTGTGGGATCCATCTAATCATAGAACAGAATCACAGAATAGAATCATAGAATCATTTAGGTTGGAAAAGACCTTTAAGATCATCTAGTCCAACCATTGACCCTACTCTGCCAGGTCTGCCACTAAACCATGTCTCTAAGCAACACATCTACACGACTTTTAAACACATCTAGGGATGGGGACTCAACCACCTCCCTGGGCAGCCTGTTCCAATGGTTGATAACTCTTTCCGTGAAAAATTTTTTCCTAATGTCCAGCCTAAACCTCCCCTGGCGCAACTTGAACCCGTTTCCTCTTGTCCTATTGCTAGTTACTTGGGAGAAGAGACCAGCTCCCATCTCACTACAACCTCCTTTCAGGTAGTTGTAGAGAGCAATAAGGTCTCCCCTCAACCTTCTCTTCTCCAGGCTAAACAATCCTAATTCCTTCAGCCGCTCCTCATAAGACATGTTCTCCAGACCCCTCGCCAGCTTTGTTGCCCTTCTCTGGACACGCTCCAGCACCTCAATGTCCCTCCTATACTGTGGCATCCAAAACTGACCACAGTACTCAAAGCTGCGGCCTCACCAGCGCTGAGTACAGGGGCACGACCACTTCCCTCACAGGGGCACGATCACTTCCTTCCGAGACTGAGGCATTGCAGTGCTAAACACTATGCTGTAAAAACAGTCCCTGCCACGAAGAATGTATTGCTTAAACGGGCAAGAAAAAGATGGTAAGCGTGGAAATAGAGACAAAGACAGAGAAGTAGACTTGCCCAAGATCTCAGAGCAGACCACTGCCATGGATGTGGGTGGAATCTGCCCGACTGTGAGAGGGGCATGGAAATCTGATAGACAACAAGTAATATTAGTTTTGGAAACAGGGATCAAATGGAAGGGCAAGTGCCTCCAGCCTCACTTAACACTGTCCCCAGAGTCTGGCTCACAATGTGAAGGTGTGTCCCAGCTCTCCCAGCCAACCTCCCCTAATAATACAGCTAAACCATTCCTAAGCACAGTATAGTAAACTATACTTCCTAGGGGAAAAAAGGAAAAAGGCAAGGAAGTCCTTTTAGCATTTGATGAAGGAATACAACTGTACAAGCAATGGAGCAACTGTGCAGACTGGTCCCAAGCAGCTCAGAGATGAATTCATAAACCTCACAGCAGTCTTCCCATTGGAGTATGAATAGCCATGCTCATTTTACAGGTGGTACACATCCGTATGGGTGCTTTCTGGAGGCCAGATCCTGAGGATACTAAGGCTGCTTAGCGCTTTCAAGGATGCAGAACCACAGCTACAACAATCTATTAGTGTTATAGCAGAGCTTCGTCTAGCCCACAGGAGTTCCCACCACCTGCTTGAGTTATTATTCCCCTGAACCAAACTTGCACATCAATAAGCAGAGAAAATTGCTTCCTACCGAACACTGCACACAAATGAAGCCATCTGCAAGTAACTATGTTATAAAATTTTAAGATGCCACCCAGACCTTATCTAAAATGTATACGCTTCCTTTTTTTTTTTTTCTTTCTTTCCCCTCCTCTCCCCCAAGCAGAATATTGAGACACGAGAAATATCCTTTCTAGAGCCGTAAAAGTCACTCTCCTATAGTTGAAAGCACTCCATCTGACACAGTAAGCACGTACATTGTGCTCTTCACCTGTCATTTCACCCACCTGTGCCGGACAAGGCCTCCTCTTGCCATGGAGACCAAGTCCAATGCTGAAGGACTTCAGCGTGAACGGAGAAGACCATTGTGACTTCTGTGGGACTTTGAACATTTAATGTCCTTCCTCAGGGGTCTGCCAGGAGGTCAGACTTTAAGAGAAGTCAACGCAGCACAACACACAAATGCACTTGCACATTTGAGATAGGTTTAACACGCGCACACACACAACTCCCTGGGACTTCTTAATAGTAAAATAAACAAGAAAGGTGGGGGGAAAGCAGAGAAAAGCTCTCTTTCTGGTCATTAGTGTAAACCTAGTTCTTGGCACATTACAGAAAATTAGTAGCTTTTAAGAAAGGGCTTTTAATTGCTTAATCTAAGTAATGTGGACAATGGCATACGTGTTTTATTTTAGGGTCTATCTAGCCCACTCAGAAAATGTAATGGACCTAATTTTCATTTAGTATAGGTCTGTGCAGTTCCTAAAACATCTAAATGGCTATTAATTTAATCAGGTAATTTAACTATAGCTCTAGAAAAGGCCACCAGCTAGTTGTCACGCAATGATTATGAGGATGACATTTCTATCCCATGATGCCAGAGGCAGACTTTGATACATCATTTTCTTTTTGAAGGTTAAACTCAGATAACCTGCCTTTGGCATTTAATTAGCTACATATTAAACACTCTTTTAATAATAAAATGATTAAAAATTTTATTGCTTCTCAAATGAGGCCCTTTTAGATAGATTTAATGACTTGGTTAGAGCACTGTAGTTTGTGAACCAAACCTTAGTTAGACCAGTATATAGTATAATGATATGCTTTACAGCTTGCAAAATCTGTATTTTATTCAAATGACTGCCATAATCATTTTGGGTAAAACTTATAATGCATTCTTCTGTATTTTTAAGTCTAACTGTTAAATGTCATTGAAAAGTAACCGAGAACCAACTGATCTCAGGATTTAAAGAAATAATCAAATTCAGGTACAGTTACATTAAGCTGCAGTAGGATTAATGTACTGTATTTTATACAGAAATTGTTTATCCTTTTTAAAAAATCACTTTTCACAGTTCAGCGTTTGTAAAAAAAAAACCCCTCATGTTCACCTAGCAACAATAAAAAAGCGTGAAGTGTCTGACAGTCTCCACTCTTTATTTGGTATAAAAATGTTAGCAATTTAATGAAAACTGACACAAAAAAGATAATATTTTTCCCATTCCTGCATGGTAATAACAGTGTCATGACTGCAAAATAGCTGTAAAGATAATAATTCCATGGGCTGTGCCCACAGAGCGAAGAGTACTATAAGGCAAAGCAAGTACATGGCATTTAAGAATACATATATTTTATGTCGTGTGCATATAGATTTCCCTTTACACTTAAACCAAACAAGTACCTTATCTACAGATCAAGGTAATTATTAAAAGCTCAACTTTTTGCAGCCAGGAGTTTGGCCCACCAAAATCCCATCACCTTCACAGCCAGAACTAGGTCATCTCCTCACAGGCAGTTAGTTACTGCCAGAGACGCATAATGTAGGAATCAACCTACCATCCAGTCCCCTTAAAAGTGGTCCCTTAGGGAAGAAGTACATTGTCAGGACAGCTGGATAAAGAGGGAAGTTCATCTCCAGGTCTGTCAGCCTAGCACTTTTCACGAGCATAAAAATGAAGGAGAAAAAACATGAGCAAACCCAATGAAGAACTGAAGAGTAGTATCTTTTAAACTATACAGCTTTGTTCCCAAGTCTTCGAAGGATTCCTCATCGACTTAGACCCCGCTAGAAAGAAAATGTCTTTCCTCAACATCTACTCAACTCACTCATGCCAAAGTAAAAGCCAGAGACTTCTTAAACCCTCCCTTTACAGGCAGGTAGGACAGATTTGCCAAGATCTATTTGATAAAGGAAAAGGGGGAGGCCATGAGGATTATGGTTATGCCCTTTTAATTTTCAAACTGCCTTAGTCCCTGTCCAGATGTAAATTAAGACAATCTAGAAGTTACTCTGCTTACAGTCTCAGCTGAGCACACCACAGGGAGCAGAGATCTACTTCTCTCTGCGCTTCCCATGTCTCCTGTGCCAGGGTAAAGTGTGCACCGGTGTCCTTCTCACCACTGACATCCACACAATTTTACACCTCACGTTTGATACGAGAAACCATACATCTAAAGAATAAGGACCAGACGGTCGTGTCAGGAGCTTGAGCACGCCAACAGGCTAACTGCCCTCACCAGCTTCTCATGCACATTGTACCTGCCTTTGTGCCATGATGGTACGTTGGCCTGGCTTGTCCTTGGACTTTGTAACCACAAGCTTGCCTGGACCCAGGTTGACCCTGGTTGCTGTTGTTGGACCCGGTCTGCTCCTCTTGTTCAGGTACCGTGAGGCTGCGAGATCCCTGCTTGGGCTACCCTTGTTGTTACCCTTGCCTCCTGTCTCATCTGCCCTTGGGAAGCAGCCTGCTCTTGCTGCTCCCTGACAGGTTGCCCGTGAACACCAAATGATTTTTTTACTGGGTACATCTGTACAATGTAACGTGGAAATAACTAAGCTAGACTGGAACAAAACGAGTTAGGTAATGAAGCCAGCACAGCTGTATTGGAATGATGCTTTTCAGGGGCTAATACATCCCTGTGAGAAGCCTGGGCAATCTGGCTCCTGCTAACTGTTGAGATGGCTCCATGCCGTATTATGCTGGTGTATGGACATTACTAACATGCTCTCTTTCAGCTTTTTTAGGCCACACCTCATTTCAACTAATTAAGACTTCTCATGTCTCATATGATACAGCTAAAAGGGTAAGAGGTGCTTTGCACCTCATTTGATGCTTGCAGCACCTAACCCACGACATGAGATAAAACTTCAGAAGTGCTGCCCTGATAGCCCAAAGGCGGTACCATATAGCATATTTACATTTTGCAGCCTAGACAAAAGCCTTGCCAGAGAGGACCACCACATAAATGTTTATAGAAGAAAATGTAGGAGATACATCAAAAGGCAAAGATGAGGTTATCTGTTCTTGGGCAGTTCTTACAAAGGCAAATGGAGAGCACGTAAAAGACTACCATTCCAGTATGCCTCCATTTTACTAAAATGCTGTTAAGCCACAGGGAAACAGAACCATGTGCCAAGAACTGAAGGTTTTGGAGACATTTCTTCTCATAATTAGAGGGCAGGTTGCTTGAAGAGATGGTTTATCACCAGGGTGATGACACTCATATTGCTGCCTTTGCACTGCCCTTTTGTGAGGGGTGAGGGAAAAATAATCTCTTTAAGTTTGTCTTTAAGCATGTACAGATTTCAACATGAACTCAAAAAGAAAGATGGTAGGAAAGAAGACAGGTGAAGGATTTTCCTAAGTACTAGACCGGTTCAGGACACTTGTTAAGAGAGTTCCTTGGGAGACAGTTCTGAAGGGCAAAGGGGTCCAGGAAGGTTGGACATTCTTCAAGAAGGAAGTCTTACAGGTGCAGGAGCAGGCTGTCCCCATGTGTCATGAGGTGAACCAGCGGGGAAGACAACCGGCCTGGCTGAGCAGGGAGCTCTTGCTGGGACTCAGGGAATAAAGGAGAGTTTACCACCTTTGGAAGAAGGGGCAGGCAACCCAAGAAGAGTATAGAGATCTAGTTAGGTCATGCAGAAAAAACATCAGAAAGGCGAAAGAACAGCTAGAACTTAATCTGGCCACTGTTGTAAGAGATAACAAAAAAGTTTTTTACAAATACATTAACAACAAAAGGAGAGCCAGGGAGAATCTCCACCCCTTACTGGATGCGAAGGGGAAGATTGTCAACAAGGATGAGGAGAAGGCCGAGGTACTTAATATCTTCTTTGCCTCAGTCTTTAATAGTAAGACCAGTCATCCCCAGGGTATTCAGCCCCTTGAGCTGGAAGACAGGGATGAAGAACAGAATAAACCCCCCATAATCCAGGAGAAAGCAGATAGTGACCTGCTATACCAACTGGACAGCCACAAGTCTGTGGGCCCAGATGGGATCCACCCGAGAGCACCGAGAGAACTGGCAGAGGAGCTTGCCAAGCTACTCTCCATCATTTATCAGTGGTCTTGGTCAATAGGGGAGGTCCCAGATGACTGGAGGCTTGCCAATGTGACACCCATGTACAAAAAGGGCCAGAAGGAGGATCCAAGCAATTATAGGCCTGTCAGCCTGACCTCAGTGCCAGGAAAGATCATGGAACAGTTCATCCCGAGTGCACTCACACAGCATGTGAAGGACAACCAGGGGATCAGGCCCAGCCAGAACAGGTTCATGACAGGCAGGTCCTGTTTGACCAACCTGATCTCCTTTTACGACTAGGTGACCCATCTGGTGGATGAAGGAAGGACTGTGGATGTTGCCTACTTGGACTTTAGTAAGGCCTTCGACACAGTCTCCCACAGCATTCTGCTAGAGAAGCTGGCAGCCCATGGCTTAGACAGGCGTACTCTTTGCTGCATTAAAAACTGGCTGGATGGCTGAGCCCAGAGAGTTGAGGTGAATGACGTCAAATCCAGCTGGTGGCAGGTCTCAAGCAGTGTTCCTCAGGGCTCAGTTTTGGGGCCACCCTTGTTTAATATCCTTATTGATGATCTGGACGAGGGGATTGAGTGCACCCTCAGTAAGTTTGCAGATGACACCAAATTAAGCGGGAGTGTTGATCTGCTTGAGGGTAGGAAGGCTCTGCAGAGAGATCTGGACAGACTGGATGGATGGGCTGAAGCCAACTGCATGAGGTTTAACAAGGCCAAGTGCCGGGTCCTGCACTTGGGTTACAACAACCCCAGGCAACGCTACAGGCTTGGGGAGGAGTGGCTGGAAACCTGCCTGGCAGAAAAGGATCTGGGGGTCCTGGTGGACAGCTGGCTGAACATGAGCCAGCAGCATTCCCAGGTAGCCAAGAAGGCCAATGGCATCTTGGCCTGTATCAAGAATAGTGTGGCCAGCAGGAGTAGGGAAGTGATGGTGCCCCTGTACTCAGCACTGGTGAGGCCGCAGCTTGAGTAGTGTGTCCAGTTTTGGGCGCCACAGTATAGGAGGGACATTGAGGTGCTGGAGCATGTCCAGAGAAGGGCAACAAAGCTGGTGAGGGGTCTGGAGAACATGTCTTATGAGGAGCGGCTGAAGGAATTAGGATTGTTTAGTCTGGAGAAGAGAAGGTTGAGGGGAGACCTTATTGCTCTCTACAACTGCCTGAAAGGAGGTTGTAGTGAGATGGGAGCTGGTCTCTTCTCCCAAGTAACTAGCAATAGGACAAGAGGAAATGGGTTCAAGTTGCGCCAGGGGAGGTTTAGGCTGGACATTAGGAAAAAATTTTTCACGGAAAGAGTTATCAACCATTGGAACAGGCTGCCCAGGGAGGTGGTTGAGTCCCCATCCCTAGATGTGTTTAAAAGTCGTGTAGATGTGGTGCTTAGAGACAGGGTTTAGTGGCAGACCTGGTAGAGTAGGGTCAATGGTTGGACTAGATGATCTTAAAGGTCTTTTCCAACCTAAATGATTCTATGATTCTAGACCTACAAGCATCTCAGAACAACAACAAAAAAATAAGTATCAGTCTTACTAGGTTTTACTAGATCTTTTTCAGTAGCATCCATTTTTAGCATGCCTTCCAACACTGCTGCCCTTTCCATGGTGACTTTTATTTTCTGTTTTGTTTTTTCTTTCCTTGAAGTTGAATCGTTCCTTTCAAACTACCTTATTCTGCAAGCTATTGTTACTTGAAAGCAGAGGAATAAAACAAGTAGGAAATTTGTCTTAAAATGCAAATATCCTCTTCCAGTCATGCGTGTTCCTGCTCTGGGAGCATGCCCATCCTCTGCAAAGATTCCTAGGCATACCAGCTTTCACATTCTCATTTTTCTTTGTGAATGATGACTATCTCTTTTCTTATGTTACACTTCTGTGCCCAGCTATTCAGTTTCTGCATTTTCACAGGGGAAAAAGCTATGATCTTAATATCACAGGATGATATTGCAGTATATTATTTTACTATGCATCTATGCTACAGGTGAACTACGGAATGAAGAAGGTTCAGGCAACGTCCTCTCTATTTTTACTCCTGTTTTGAAAGTATGAAGGTTTTTCGCTCCTTGAGTACTACGAAAGGGCTTCCTAGTGTGGTGGATTACATGGCCAGGGACTAAACCTGTACTCAAATACAAATTGTTAGCCCTTTTGTGCCTCTTACAGTGCCCATCAGGACTAGCTAATGTGAATACAGGTCAGAAACCGTCCTCCAGCAAAGCCTGACTTCAGGAAAAACAATGGGAAAACTCTACCTGCCTGCAGTGATGCTTATATTTCACCCAATTTATTCAGACATATCAGTTATAGTGAACTCCAGCTGGATGCTAAAGGTATTTTACTAAGGGTGCTGTATTAATGGCTAAGCCAATGCAGTTGCTTGTTGCAATGAAATAGAGCTTTTCCCTTTCTCCCAGGTATGTGATCCTACACTCCCCAGTCCCTTACGGAGTCAGCTCATCACACCAATAAACAACTACCTTGGCAAGGAGAAAGCTTTCTGATGGCACAGTGAGCTGCGCTAGCTCACTAAGGGATCTGACAAGCCCCAGAGCTGGCTGAAGGGAACAAAACTGTGACTTGGACCAGGATGGTCCCTTTCAACAACAGCGAGCCTTTTGATGTCATCAAATTATGCCTTAAATAGGAATCAAAACATAAAAAAAGCTCTCTAGCACTCCTCCAGTAGAAAGATTAAACCCAGTTCTACTTAGCTGAGAAAACACAGTGATCCAACTGTGTACAAATTCAAGGGTAATCACATAACAAAACTTCTAGTTGTCCAGTATCATCACGTGCTACAGGAGATATCAGATAACACAAGCAATATGATTTGGACTTACACCTTATACTTGAGCTCCAAGCTACCTACAAAGGAGTAGCAAGTACAAAGCGGGGCTGGAAACAAAGCACGCTGCACTTGGAAGCCATAGGAATTTCAGATACCCCAAACCATATTTCCAATTAGTTGGAAATTAATTTGTGCTTTCCAAGCACAAAGCTCTGTATCTAATGGTATAAGCTCATCCCACAATCGAGAACTAGGAAACTGCTTGCAAAAGAAAGAATGCTAATAACACTAGGCTAGCAACAATCAGAGAGAGCACTTCAAAAATAAGGAAGATGAGATGCTCCTATAGAAAAGTTTGATGTAAAATTTCTTGGGCTAAATGGAATTTTTCTTTTGACTTCAATGGGCTTTTAGCTAGGAGTTAAGTGACTGAATGCAGCAGGTAGTTTTGGCAAGTGGGACTGGAAAGAGAAAATAGTGACTAGACTAAAGCTGCAGGCTTTCAACTAGGATTTTGTACATGATATTTTTTTTAGACTGTTCAAAATATTCCAGGAACATACTAAAAAATCTAAGCAGTCAATAATTTAGCTAATGCATTGAATGGTAACTGGTGAAAGAAAATGCAATAATTCTGGAAATTACCTATGAACCTACCGTCCATCTAATCACTGAGAGGGATTCCAAATTCACCTCCAGAAAACAGGTAAATTTAAAAAAATTCAAAAATCTTTGAAACCCAGAGACTGCTATCCCATCATTTGCAGAAGTGTATCTAGTTTTCTACCTCATTTTCCATGGACAGTAAGATTCCTTTCCTACTCATACAACACTTACCTTACTTGTATTTTCTCACACTTTTCCTTTAGGAATTAGAAAGTTCCTAAAGCGGTGAAAGCCACTATCATCTTGATATACCTCCTTATAAAAGGGAAGCCCACTAAAACTACATATATAATTTTATTATTTCTTTAGATTTAAAAAAATATAGATAGAACACAGAACGGTCAAGAAAAAGTAGACAATGAAGACGACTCATATCCGAAAGATACACGTGGTTTGACTAATAAATGTCTGAGATACTTTTTAAACAGTAAATAATTTTTAAACAATTTGAAGTCACACTATTGGTTCAGTATTATCTTTTGTGATTTGAGATGTTTGAAGAGAAGTCAAGAAAAGACAAATACAGAAAGAAGCATGCATTTTTACACCAGTATTCTTCAGATCTGAAGCAAATAATGAGGTTCAGTGGTTTTTAATTTCTGGGCTTTTCTAGGTACATTTTGGCAA
Source organism: Burhinus oedicnemus (assembly GCA_008921705.1). NCBI lineage: Eukaryota > Metazoa > Chordata > Aves > Charadriiformes > Burhinidae > Burhinus > Burhinus oedicnemus. The sequence continues at coordinate 3,113,777 of VFFE01007703.1, forward strand.
GCTGTTATGCAAAATTTTTTTGCTTTTGTTTTAGAGAATGGTTTTATGGCCAGAGATATAAAAAAGCTTACTGCTAGTTCCACGCGCAGAAGAGAAATACTGGTTTGGAGTTCCACATACTTACAGATTGTAATTCTTACGGCAGAATTAAAACAAAACCGGAAAAGCAGAACATTATTCAGCTTTTTACTTTCACGAACATGGCATGAACATCACAAAAAAAAAGCAAAACAAAAGCCAGAAAACAAATGACAACCCAAAACTTCTTGTTTTCCCAAAGCCACCTGAAAAAAAGAGCATCCCTTTTATATGAACTTGAACTTCAGGCCTTGGTGGCCATAGGAGCTTCTATGAGTTAGAGGATTACCATAGGAAAAGGAATCAGGGTCTGGTATCTTGGAACTACTCCATTTAACCCTAAAATTACTTCAAATTGGCTGGAGAGTTCCTACTGAATCCTAATCAAAGCAGTTGCATACTTCCTATCCGTGGTCCCTAAGGATCCGTATTTAACTTCATGTTACTTTTCCTACTGTTCTCTGTATCAATTCAGAATTAGGTGTACAATTTGTTCCTGCACCCCAAGTAATAATCATGATCTGAGACAATGGAGGAACATACTCTTTCAGCTTACACCTTGGCCTATGCCAGCAAGCACGCAATCCTTTTGTTTTGTTCCCGGCTTAGCATTCAGAAAAGTAAAGAAGCATTCACTTGCAAGGAAGTTCAGACAACTGCCTCGTACAGAGTGATGAAAGATCAAAGTTGACTGTCTTTGTGGCAATAATGTCTTAGGAATGGCAAGGAAGTGATTAGTTTTCTGCTGATAACCCCATCCACCAGTCTTAATATCTCTTTGCCTCCAATACAGTGACTCTGAAAGGGAAACCTCGCCATACAGGTGACACGTTCTCAGCAGTAATCTACCGAGCTCAGCTGCTGCGTTCAGCTACGTATACGAGATGTAACACTGCATTTTCATCACTGAAAATGCTTTGCCTGTAGCAGCCTCTGCTGCAGAAGAAAAGTTTGATATGCCCAGTGAAAGGGAGCGCTTGCTCCACTGAGGAATATATTATAGGTGTAGCAGTCCAAAAGAGAAAATGCTGCATTTTTTTTTTTTAATACAAACTTCCCCCAGACATGTACAACTTTCCCTGTGTAGGATGACAGCAAGGGTTCTTAGTTTTACAAGACTATAAAATCCAGCTTTGCCTAATGATTGCTACCTGCAAAGCACGGGATCTTTCCTTTCCTTATGAAAAGCAGATGAAATGTTATTCCCTGCCCACACTAACCCAAACCCCAAAGCTGTTGTTTCTCTGCGCACATTCTGCTTTGCCGTCTCCCCTCAAGGACAGAATCTTGGGGGTTTCATGTAATTTGTATGAAAATGTAATGCTTTCTGGCTCTTTCATTTATGTTATGCAAAGTCAGTATTCTCCTCTCCAGAATTTAAAGCACAGCCAGTGAAACTTGACAGGTAAGGGAGGGTAGGTGGAGGAAGGTCTTAGAGGTCTGAGAAAGCGAATATAATTTACAATGCCTAAAACCATAAAATCTCATTAAATATGTAAAGCCAGCAGAGCTACCAGGAGAGGAAACTAGGCAGGGCTGGCCCCAAGCACGGAGGACGCGCTCCACAGAGACTCCCTGGTGACCTTCAGTAGGGAGAGGACTGCGCATAGGTGAGCTTTCCTGCTCCATGGCAGAAGTCTTGTGGTACGTTCTCCAGCGAGGTGAGCTGCTGGGACACCGCTCCGTTTCCCCTCCCTCTTTGTCAATAGTGGACAAGTATACAAGCAGACACCTCACTTCATCCATCACGCCACCTCTTTGCTTGGGAATGATTGCCGGGGTGAATGAGAAACCATCACCCTGTTGCGTAAGATTTAGTGACCATTCCTGTTCTATAGTGTGAAGTATCCATGATTTTTTTTGCAGTTTCTCCTACTAATCTGATCATCTAGTGTTTTAAGCATATATGTAGGGCGTAGGAAATGTAGCTGGCCTCTGAACCACAATCCTTCACGGCCCAGGAAAGCCCGTCATTGGGCAGATTTTAGCCTGGTCTCTCATTCTGGTTCAAAAGTCTTTCCCAAGTCCCCCCAAACCAATTCTAACAAAAACATTATTAAAATGGTAAGTCTATATTTCAATATAGAAATTGAAATATTGAAATATAGACTTACTGGTATATTTCAATATAGAAATTGAAATATTGAAATATAGACTTACTGGTATATTTCAATAGCCAGATTTGTTTCAGACAAATGCTGTTTTTGAGCTTTCCCAAGCATATCACGCTCAGTCTGCAGATGGAGCCCATTTCTGTGATTTCAGTAGGAGCAGAGTGTGCTTAAAGACCCCAGGCACCCACACGGACAGGTACAGAACCAGGTCCTGGACTTCATGGGTTAAATCATATGTGCATTGTTCAAGCAACACAGAACTTATTCCAAAGATTTCAAAATGCCCAGTATTCTGTAAAAGTAGCACTAAATGCATATGATTTACTATGCTACTAATTGAAATCCATCCTTATGTTTTTAGTTCCTCACTATTTCTCCCCCACCCACCCCCACCCCCTTTCTGTTTGGGTGAAAAAAAAGAATGTTCCATCTTAAGCGTGGCACTCAGCCTCCCAGCTTTGTTACGGATATGAAAAACAAATGCTCAAAAGAAATGCACACGGCTCTATGCAGTTCTCTAAAATACTAGATGCCATGAAAGAACTGTCACAAGTCTTACTGCAAGTACAAAAAAACTCTGGGGTTTTTCCTTTGCATGCTTCACTTCTAATCAATTTACGATGTGACAGTATTCCTAGAAAACCTTCTTTCTCACTGTATAAAGGCCTGGTATTCAAGCATTTTTGAGTGATAATTCAATAGGATTAAATTACACTCATGTGACAGCTCAACCTCACTAATGAGGTACATTTCGGTAAACTGTTGACAGAACTGTCTGGAAGGCTTCTTTAATTTACCAACATGTAACAACATGGGAAAAGCATTAGTCAACTAGATGAAGATGAATAAGCATTGGGGTCTGGGGGCATTTTACATTAACACATGACAACCTAAAAGTGTTTTTGTCACTTGCTCTATTTAGCCCAAGGCAGTCACTGAATAACTGGTACCTGTTAGTGTGATTGACTTACCGAAGCAACAGAAGGGATTATATTTACGAATGTCTGTATGGAAAACACGCCAGAGAAATGCCTTTCTTTTTTCTTAAAAGATAACGGTTGTTTTGTGGGAAGATGTCTTACAGCTACAGCCAGGCTGAAAGAATTTTTAAATCTCTTCAAACAGCTGCTCAGAGCACTACATCGATTATTTCATTTCAGAAGTTCTCTAAGACTAGGTATTTTCTTAAGCTTGTTTAAAACATATAATTCCATGCAGCTGTTGACTAGCAATAGTATGTACAGCCTTTTACTCAGCAGAAAACGTGAGAGGAAGAGAGAAGGATGCAGAGGCAGACTCTATGGCTTCCAGGAACACAAACCAACTCTTTATGCATATCAGTTTCTGCATATATACTGCTATTAGTATGCTTAAACTGAACCAGAGGGAAATTTAAGGAACTGATGGTATCATTAAACAGGGAAACTAAAAAGCATATGAAAGTGAAGACAAAGTGATGCCAGTAACTTTAAATGTGCAGGTTCCTGTAGGTGTAAATCAGCGCAGGCCATTTTAAAGGTGTGATGAAAAGTCTCTCACCTGATGCACTCAACTGATGCATCTGCTGCATTTTTAAAAACAGAGAAGTTAAATACTTGCGAATAGCTTAAGTCTTAAGCAAAACAGGTTTCACCATAACTTACGGGAAGCGGTCCATTGACGGAAAAGCCTGTCTTTCTATTTAATCAGGTTGCATATTTAATGGCGGGAACAAAGGTATTCATTCTATTCTTCCTCAGTATCACCTGGTGCAATGCTCATGGTTCTGTGTGAGTTTACTTCCCTAAGAGGGACTGCCTGCTTCAGAAGAATTAAAACGTTCACTGATAGAGGGGAAAAAAAAAAAAAAAGACAACTGAACCAGAACACAAGTTTTCCAATGCAGTAGAAACAAGACAAACATCCTAAAATAAGACCGTGGTTGAGGACTGAGGAGAAGCAGGAGATTTTGTAGGCTTACCAATGGAGAAAAATTGAAAGGCTAAATTCACTTGGATTGGAATCAGGCCCCAACACTAGACAGCTGTCTAATTACATTGAATTTGAACAATGTGAAAAGAAGAGAAACAAAAGAGGTGTAAATCAATCTTGCCATGAGTAAAGCTGATGAGGTGAAGTGATAGATAGCCACTGAGCCTTTTAAAAGATCCATCTTCTCCCATTTGGATTTGTGCTAGTCTGCTGCTATCTGTGGGCCACCACCACCTTAATTTTTTCCGTCTGTACTGGTTAAACTACCTGAACTCACCGCTTCTTTCATCTGTTCTTAATTCAAACAACCTAATCTCACCAGTGTAATCCTATTGTCTGTGATCACAAAATTCCTAATTTACATACCAGTGAACAGCCCTCAGCAGCATCTTCAGCATTTCAGATGGGTAGACATGACTGAGGAAAAGAAAAAGCGCTTACAGGGGCAACACCTGGGGAGTAATACAACTGCCATAGTCTCGTGCTCAGTGTCCTCCTCTCACCTCCTCCCTGTCACCTATACCCCTGGCCCTATACAACAGCAGATCCACGGAACAGCACAGACACAACATTAAGGACGACCTGAGCGCCAAGTATCCTACATTCTAGTCCCTTCACACCTATTCTGAACGACATCCTACAAGAATAAAAATACTGAAGGTCCAGTGCTGGCTGGCACTTTCTTCAAACCTCTGTCCTCTTCCATCAGCTCTCCCTTCTCACCTCCCCCGGCGACTCTTCTCTCTGTACGGCTGCAGTGTTGGTGCTTCGTATGGGCCATGCTCTCCTTTACAGCAAGTAATGGGAAGCCAAGAACTTCGACTGCCTTTGTAAAACTGTTTTGAAAATGTAGAGAGAAATGTCTCAAATGACAAATATCCAGAAGGAGAAACAGGGGAGGGGAAAGGTGATTGTCATCTATAGAAGAGCTCATTTAAAATTGTTTCTGAAGACCCTTGCACCCTGTAATCCCAGTGACGGCTGATTGAAAGCACTGATGCCACAAAAATCGAGTAGAAAAATAGATGCATGCTGTGCCGACGATGTATCTTTTTTAACAGTTTGAGTCTCTGGGGCTAAAAAGGGCTGGTGCATGACTTTGTCTTCCTTTTTTTCCCTCAACTCAGATGCAAGTGTATTTATTATGCAGCAGGCTGAATCCTCTTCGTCACAAAAGTTAACTTTTTTCCATTGAGTTTTACAATTTACTGGAAAGGGGAATTACTTACACAGCTTTCATTCCTGCAGCGCCAGAGTAGCTCACAGTCCTGCTGCATTGATCCTCAGAGAATTATTTGAAGGAGAGATGACACTCTAATCTACATTTTGTATACAGCAGGACTTGAGCTCAGAAGCTGACACATGCAAACTCAGTGACTTGCGCAACAGTACACGAACATCTCTGCCAAAAACAAGGCCTTGAACTCAGGTTGCCCGAGTTTGTCCACGTGGAAAAAACAGCAATCAAAAGAGCTTTCTTTTCAGACAAATCAGCATCTGAAAACATGATTCCCTTCTTCAGAGGTTCTTAGGTCTACTAAATGTCTGCAGCTGCTAGATGACAACTTGAATAATCCTCAGGATGATATGATGAGGCATATTAATAAATCTATTGATGGCTTTAAGTTATTTTCCTGTTCAGCTCTTGTTATTAATAGTTTCTAACTACGGTGTAATCAGTGAAACTGAAAAGGCTGGTGTGCATCAGCTAGCCAGGAAAGGGCTAAGAGCCCTAGCATCCCAAATACCAACAAGAGTAATTTGTCCAGCCTCTTAAAAAGACAGGGGTTTGGCTTTTTTAAAGCAGTAAAATTTTGTAATCAGTCACAAGCATCCCAGTATGTCTGATCTATTCTACTTTGAATCAAGAACTATTTGCAAATTCAAGAAAAATATCAAGGGCAGGATTGTATCCTTAGGAATTATTTCAGCTGGTTTCCAGGGGCAACAGGCAGGAATCTTGTAAAGCTGTTCCTGCCCCTGAACACTTGACCACTTACAGAAACCAGAACTACATTTGTAAGGAGAGGCACTCTTTCAGAGACCAGAGTTCATAGGTTTCCTCCCTTTTCCCTTCTACCAAAAATACTTGGAACAGGTAGAATTTAAGAAACCAGTCTGATCTTCTGTTTAATGAAAAGCAGCTTTTTTCATGTTCATCCCATGCATTTCCAGAAAGACATAAAAAGGAGGGAAAGCTAAGACACTGACCACATGCTCATTTACTTCTGGATGGCACAAGGCAACTTCAGAGCATCCATGAACCTGAACCACTTTTATTCCTTAATGAGACAGTATCGAGGAACATCCACGGAGTATGAACTATACCGTGTCTTTCTCACAAATCACGACTTTCTCAGACACAACAAATGATGCTAGGGGAGTGAGTGCAGCTGAATGACCACGAAGGCCCAATCTATCCAGGCTCCGTGAGTACATCGTAGCCATCCAGCAGTAAACTCACCAGTGGGTTAAATTTACACTCCTCCAGCACATCAACAGAATGATTACGTTCATACTTAGCACCGTTATCCTTTCTCTACAGGTGAAGAAACTGGTCAATGCAGAACTTGAAGTAGGACTCTGGAATGCCAGTAAATCACAGATTTTGAGTGCTTCTTCCCCACCACCACCATGCACACACAGCCTGGGCTTGCTGGTAATGCTTAGCCTCTCCAGCACCCTCAGCAAAGTCCACGGGGCACAGAGTGGAGCTCAGCAGCCTCCCTCGCTCCATCCCCTAAGTGAAACACAGCAGTGCCATCACATCTTCCTGACAGCATTATTATGCTATTCCAGAGCTGGATCTTGGGGCTATTTTCTCTCTGTGTTGAAACATCTATGCGTTATTAATTCACTATATGCCCATCACTGTCCCGATTCTTTTGTTCAGTGAAGAGTCCCCTAAGTCACTGTCCTTTTTCACAAGACTAACACAAGTACTTTACCAGTGGCAATGCCTTTGGGTAGCGTTATCTGCAAAACTTACACTTTCCCAGTCTACTGGCAGTACAGGCAACTGTCAGAAATGGCAGTCAGCTCCATCCTCTCCTGTTTGGCTCCAGTTCCCTGAACGCAAGTCCCATTCCTGCCTCGGTTGGCCGAGGGTAACCTCCCGGGCGGAGGTGCTGAGCTGGGGCGGAGGTGCAGCACTTGCACAGAAGGCAGCCACCCACCAGTGGGGCTCCTGCCTCATCACCTGCGGAGACACCACCACAGGTAACACCCACGCAAAGGCATCTCACAGCCAATGCAAGCCCCTGAATAAAAGCAACTGGGTGCTTCCTCGGCATCCTCCTTGGGAAATGGCTCAGGTCCTGACTTGTCCTTCAAAACACGTCCTTATTCATGTTTGTGCAGCACCTAACACAAGATGGACAAGAGGCACCATTCCAGAATAAACTGTGACTGTCCTAACAAGTACAGCACCTAGCCTGAAAACTCTATGTTGCTTGCTTGCAATATATGGCCTTGACTTGCCCCAAGACAACAGTCGGGGGCGGGGGGGGGACGGGACAGAGCAAGGATATCGTGCTCCATCTTCCAGCTCAGGGAGAAAAGCGTACCCTAAGCTGCTATTACTCTGCTCCTCCAGCTTGGAGCACTGACAATTCCAAGTCTGCTGCCCTTATCTGCTACAAGATCTCCCAGCCAAAAGATGACACACATGCCTTGTTATGACAAATTGCTTAATTACAAGTTTGGCAATATGTAATACTTTGTATTTGCTATTATCGTCAAAGCAGAAGAAACCGAAAAAACCCATGCATTACCCTGAGAAAAAAAGTCTACTGTTACCATAAATTTCTGATAAAGAAATGAAGTAGGTTCAAGTTTAATCACACCAGCAGTAAATCAAATATCAAATTTAAAACAACGAATTACAAAGAGCCTCCTCACAGTCACTTAGCATTGATAAATTAGTAATGTAATATTAAATTATTCATATCTTTTTTTTTCCTTAGGACTATAATGATATACTGTACACAGCACTGATAATTTACTTAGGCTGAGTCCATTCATTTAATTATGCTGCTAAACTTGGTAGGCCAATTGGTCATCATGAGAGTTTCCAGGCAAGCTAATCACAAATATATAGAACATGTCCCTTATTGTCCCCAGCGGCTAAGTGCTAAAATGCTATTTAGTGCTCAGAAGGTTAATGTCCTGCTTATGTAAATTGTCCAATTTAACATTCAGCAGCAGTATCATAAATTCTGGCTCCAGGATTTCATTAAACGTATGTTCAAACTAGTTGACCTTAAAGGTTAACAAGCACAAGTTAAACAGGACAATTATTTAACTCGCTTCTTATCAAGAGACTGAAGCGCTCTAGCCATTTAATAGTTATGCATACTTCACAATTAGAATTCTTAAAAGGTCTCTGATAAAGCGGCAGGTCATGAATTTTCATAAGGATGTCAGATAATAACTATTTATCTGCACTTGTTTTTCTTTCTTATAAACTTAAACTTTGATCTTAACATTCAATTAGAAATGATTCCACAGAGAAAGACTAGGTGACTCAAGGAGCTTGTCTTCACATTAATTTGAATCTAAATTAAGCTTTAAAAACATTGCATCCATACTGTCTCCTACAGAAATTAATTCAGAAGTTAGCAACCTATTCTTCATGCAAAAAATCACTTCAGCCTTTCAGCATTAGCCGATCGAAAAACACTGAATGCCAAATTATTACATCAGGCTAACAATTGCATTTTTATGTAAATCAGAGGAAAAGCCTCCCTATACATCATGAAATAATTTGCATTATACACAACCAACTTGCCTCTTAATACGTTAACCAAAGATGAAGACAGACTAGCCGAGACCATTTCTTTTTCACACTGCCCTATTTCTCACACAGCCTCTTTTCCTGAGGCTTTTGTGAATCACGAGCAACAGCAGCCCCTGAAAGCGGCTGCCACAGCCACCACTACCTACGGCAGCGGTGATGCATTGAGAGCAGCCCCTCTGCTGACATTTCAAATCCCAAACTCACAACTTCTAAATGCAACAGGATCAAGTCGTAGCTTCAGGGATACACTAGAACAGTAAACATACACCAGAAATCTCAGAGGCTGACAGTAACTGTATTCCAAGGAAGTCTAAGAAACATCTTTTTTTCAAGCTCAGCTGTATGAGATGATTTTATTTTCAGATAAAATAGCAACTACAAGCAGTTTTATATTTATCATTCATGCAAATCCCACAGTATTTTAGAGACAGAAAAAATGGCAGAGAAATCGAGTTGTTATTTGAGAGAGAAAAAGCTTTTTCCTTTTTGAATATGATTGTGCTTTCACCCAGCGTGTAATATGAGGATTTTTTTAGTGCAAAATTTTACTCCCAAGGGTGCCTTTTGCAAAATAGGGCCAAAGGAGACTTTGGAGCTAGGTCCTAATTTTTTCAGTAATACCTGAAACAAAAACAGCTCAGTTGGAATAAGTTCATGAAGATGGGAAGTTGACTGTATGTTTTTCAGTATTTTATTTTAAATGTTTTCTATCCTAAAAGGGATCAGAGAACTACACATTTTGGCAGTCAGGACAAATACTCAAGAATAAGCCTTGAGGGGAAGGGACTAACACTCTGTAAGAACCGCTACTTGCAGTACATTTAAAGAGCTCATGGAAGTACGATACATTCTAATTCCGTGTAATTAGCAGATTGCTTTGGTTTGGTTTGCCAGAGTTTTGTTTCCCAAAAGCATTGTAATTTAATGATGGCAAAGCAGTAGATGATGAATACTCATTCCTCTTTCTAAACGTTACTGAAAACCTTGAAGAAAGAAAAGAATTTTCTAGCATCCTGAATGTGTGACAGCATTTTATGACCTCATGTATGGCTCTTTTTCCAAACTTAATCTTTTGAATTCTGGCTTCAAATTCTCCCTGAAAGAGCACATAAATAAAGCTGAATGGCTAATGGACTAAAAACACTTATGATCAGGTTTTCATAACGAACATTATTAATGGCTTCCTTTGCACATGCACTGACATATAGTGCAATACTCATTTCTAAAGTAAGATTTAGAGCCCTATTTGCAATAAAAAGCTAACAGATGCAAATAAAAAATGAGAGATTCCATTACATAGCTACATGCTATGGATTTCTATTAAGGATAAACAGAAACATTTTCTTCTAGAGGCAGAAAGAGCTTCCATAGAGCTTCATTAGAAACTCACACGTTTGTGGGATCCACATTCACCTTTTCAGACAGACGTGGGTATGTTTCTTTTATTGCTATCAACAGTACTAAAAAACTTGGGTCTGCTTTTTAGTAGTAATGCACACTCACATCCTACTTTAACTCTTCCTAGAATTGTGAATCTTCACACCTGAAAAATCAGGTTGAGAGAGTCAAGATTACCTCCACACAATGAAAAAACCCACCAAGAAAAAAAAAACAAAATGAGTGTATATCCCTCTGTCAGGCTCCTAATCTTTCTCCAATTCCCCCCTTGCCTTCTTCTTCTTAAAGGACCGTAATGAGACATTTAAATCCAGAAATGAAGACAGGCAACTTGAAAAACGACTCTCTTCAAAATGCAGCAGTCTGTCTATTTATTAAGATCATCATAAACCCTCTACTCTGGCTCTTCACCAACCCCAAGCTAGACACATGTTTTTGTCCAAGTATTGAGAGCCAAGTTGTTTTTTCCAGCTGCCACCATAGTACCCCCTGGCAGCCACATTCCTGTGGAGCAAATGAAGATCCTGGCAGCACAGGGAGGCGCACTTGGGCAGGAGGCTGAACAGCCCCACGAGCCTGATTTACTCAATAGGACTCACTCTCAAAACAAAACCAAGAACAATTATGGAACTAACTGCTTTCAAAATTAAAAGTAAAGTTTAGTTCTCTGACTTTGTATTCTTTCATAATAATTTCCTTAGATCCATTCCAAACATCCAAACTCATTGCAACAAAAGAAGACAATACTAGATCAAGCAATCCTGCTCCTCTATAGATTCAGATGAAGATCTATAATGTTATTCTTTTCTCAAATACTTTGTAGATAATGTGGTGATGAGGCTCAAAAGAAACCTTGGGCAAAAGACCACACAACCCTAAGCTGAAGATTTTATAGAAGTCAAGTGTCCTGGCAATGCCCAGAGACACATGCACTGTTGGGCTGGGTGGCTGCTGCAGAGAGGTAGGAAAGCCTACCCTATAAAAGATGGACCAGAGAAAAGCAAATTAGACCCAAGCACCATTTGCTCTGAAACATGACAAACAGCTATGTAGGTTCAGCCAAGCCCCTTGTTCCACTCAGTAACTTCACTTACAGGAAAACTGCTCAGTGAATTCAGGGAGTTCGTCTGCAAGAATCATTTCTGTTGGGGCTGGAGAAGAGAGAAAAAAAAAAAAAGTGACTCAAGTTTAGTTAATGTTAGCATTCAGATGAAAGCTGAAAGAGTAATTTTACCAGAACAGATTTGTCCATTAGTAATTCCATCATCAAGGTAAATCACTAAAGGTTGTAGGCAAGAAAATGAACTTAACAGTCATTAGTAGTTACAGTTTTGCACAGGGAATAAAAGTACAGTACGAAATTCTGTTTTCCCTGAACATAGTGGGAGATCTGCTACTGATTTCAGGGGAAGCAGGAATTTACCCACTTGTCTTTTATTAAGGACGAAAACCTCCTGAAACACTTTGAAAAATAATCCCAATGTTACCTGTGAGGCTGCATGTTGCAAGATTACGTAAAGAAGAAAACTTGCTGAAGACAGACTGCATGATGAACCTGTCTAGCACCCTTCTGTCTTGGTTTCAGCTGGGATAGAGTTAATGAGATAGATTAGAAGGTCAGAGAAAATTAACTCTATCCCAGCTGAAACCGGGACACCATCGAAACAGTATGTGTGTCTTGCTTGATAGAGCCACCTCTTCTTCCCCTTTACTTCTCCATCTCTAAACATATGTAACACATTTCTCACTGAAGAGTTTAGGTCCCTGTAAATATGTTCTGGGCACGGTAAGACTCTTGATAGATCTCACCTTGCTTAAATGAGTTTTAACTACCATTGTTACCCAAGTTCTCTTTCAGCTGAAGGAGAATTAGCTGGATTCACTGATTTGTAGATGATCTCCACTGTGAGGAGGAGGAATTGATTTTTAGAAATAAATTACTTTACAGCAATACATCTGAATGCAAAGTTTAGTTTCCTGTGTTGAAAGTGTTCTTGTGACCTTAGCACTAGCAAATTTCAGGTTCTCAAAAACCTACCATTACTTGAAAATCAGAGAGTATGATAGAAGACCAGTTGTAAACCAAAAAGGCCACGTGCAAACCAATTCCCATTGCTCTTCAGCTGTCAGGAGAAAAAAATTAAAACTTAATCATTTTACAGAAGATTTGCTGATATGAGAACCATGGCTTTTCATCAGCACTCAGGTGTGAGCAGCGCATCCCGGTTACAGCTCACGTGCTCACAACCTCATGTATTCAGGCTTCATCAAGGTAATTACACGCATGCTTAGTAAGCACGTTTCAGCCTCCCAAGTACTAATGGAGAGGCTTCATGTGCTGAGAGTTCACAGGTATGTAGGAGCCTTGCTGAACAGGGATTTAGAAGCTTTTTAAAGTTTGGTTTTTTTTTTTTTTTTAAATGTACTGGTTGGAGTAGGATAACTTATGCAATCGGGTGCTACTGAAGGTGTATCAAAATCTGGTATTAAATGAAGTGTAAAAACAGATGCAGTTGCTGATCGTGTGCAAACAAGTTTGAAAGTAAAGGTCAAGTCCAGCTAAAAAACAGAACTTCCCTGTCTTATAGTTAGGTAAAATATATTATGAAACTTTTAAGCTAGTTTAGCATGAAATCTTTCTTTAGCTCTTACACCATCATACCAGGGTATTATCTCATCCTCCTCAATTATCTCAATACAGTTTTTGCTTTGCAGCTACAATACTGTTTTTGGCTAACCCTTCTGCATCTCTATATTATAATGACTTTTATGGCTGATGTGAAATCACTGCAGTGAGGCTTCACCTGGTTTTGTGAAGACTGTCATAATCATTAACAAAGTAGATTCAGGAAGACTTTACAATTTGAGATAATAGGCATAATTTAAAACGATTCAGGTAACAAATAGACAAACCTTTTAAATAAAAATGTATATAAACTTCCCTGAGACTATTCTGTAGTAATAAATGACTCATCTTTTAACTAATCACCTTAGGGAATTATCTTTCTCTGCAGTTTGTTACGTTATAACTGGTGAGACATTCACACTGTCAGAATTTACAGGAACTGTCTCTGCACAACCGTCAGTGCATACAAGCTAAGTCACTATTCTGGCACTTTGGCACAATTGGAGGCTTTTATTCTGATTTGGCTATTAAACATTTGGATCACCTTCTACTACAGACAGGCCCAAGCTCGTCTTTTCTGTGATTTCCAGAGAGCAAGACACAACCTTCATAGCTTATCTAAGCTTTTCTGCTTTTTCATATTGGCTAGTTTGTTTTTCTCCTCTTTTCCAACCATTACTGACAACTCTTTAAAATTATCAGATGTGATGAATATGGCTGACAGTAATTTAAATGAAAAAAGAAACCTCCAAACCCTTACAGATTTGGATAAAATAGTCATCGACTGTTTTGTTCTCCAACCTTCCCTCCTTGACTAGTCCTGAAACATTTAAAATCTACTCAGAACATAAAACCACATTTTTGGGGACAAGCTCTTTTTCTCATTTGTTCATTGTAACTCCAGCTAACTCCTGTGACTCAGATATTGATAACGTGGAGAAAATCTGACATGAATTCCTAAAATTCCAGTTACTAGCTCATGTTTTGAACTCGATTATGTCAGGTACTATATCACAACCATAATTTATTCCTATGAAATATAGGAATAAGAATGGCTATTGAACCTGAATGAATGAATGGAATTAGTGAAAAAGAAACAGAGAGGAATTTAAGATTTAGCTACCAGGTACATTAAGTCCTTCTATTTCTCTTTCATTTTCTCATATTGATGTGGCAGAAAATAGTAATTACTCCTCAACATGACATATAAACTTACGTATCTCTTAAACCAGGAAGCTGTATTTCAAATGGCACCATGGTATTGGTTGAAAGCTAATATATAATAATCAATAGCTACACACAGAATAAATTGTGTCCAATAATATAGATGGTTGCAAACTCAAGCACTTAAAGTTAGGAAAACACAGATTTAAGATTACCCAGCATTACTCCACACATAATCAATGTGATAACCTGCCGCATTCAATGGGCAAGATCTCATAATTTCTTTTTAGCATCATTTCTCAGTCCATGACTCTGAGCCTCAGAACCAAAATCCTTTTTTTACATACACGAGAGTTCTTCTTGGCTTTTCTATGGTTTTAATTGCATAGATAGCTAACAGTTGTACAAGTATTCAGCTAAGTCTAAAAACACGCATTTATGTTCACAAATACAGGCATAAAGGTTTGAAAATGTTGTATTTACCCGCCTGTGCCTCCATCCTAAAAAGATTAAGATTTACTTCACCGGGTGGTTGTGAGGCTCAGGCATCAAATGAATTGAAGTTTCCACTTGACTTTGCTGGGAGCTGGACTAGAACTTTCATGAGGCAAAACATTTGCAGAAAACCAGGCAGTATTTCATTATGATTTATTAAATGCCAGTTTATATGAGTTTTATTGAATATGAGATAAGAGCAGCAGTTATTATATGACAGCACAGTATTCTGTGATTTACTTATGAACTGGTCTTCTTTCTTCATCTGTAAATACCCTGTAGAGTCAAGGGGAAAACACAGCATCAGCTAAACCAAAGAAATGGAAATGAGGATAAACATGTTTAAATCTTGGGGCACTGGAGAGCTTTATCATGATCATCTTCTATCCGGTGTTATTGATCTCTTTTAGTGCGGGAATCAGGCTGTGAATATGACCTACAAAAAGTGGCAAAGATTCTGAACTTTATTATACTGGCTTGGGATTCAGCCTTCATTGGAACCGAAAGGGCAATTGTTCTGGGGATATGTGTGAGTCAAGGCAGTTTGGTCACAAAGTGAAGAGGAAGAGAGCAGTAGCTGCCATAGGGAAAAGCCAGAAAAGAAAACACAGCCAGACAGATCAGAAACACCAAGCTGTTTAGTTGGGATAATAAGGGCTCAATACTTGGGAAGCTGAGGATAATGCCACAGAAACTTACGAGGGATGCTACAGTGCTCAGTTCTCATGGATGCCAATAATATTTTCTAGCACAGAATAAGGGGTTATATTAGAAATTATCATAATTATATTATTTTTTCATTTCTATTCGACTGTAATGTAAACATAAAGATCTTGATTCAAAGGCCACTGGAAGCAGCAGGTCTCTGCGTCTACTTCCACACCTATCCAATTAAATCAAAACTGGACTCCTATCTTTGAGGTTTTCGGTGGCCTGTGCCCAGGACACCTGAGAGGCTACGCTCTGGGATGAAGATCACAGCTGATAACTACAGCATGACTGAACTTCTTAGAGTAGGGGTAATTCTGTCTGCCTAGGCAAGAGTACCTTTGCATAGAATGAGGCAAGTCTGTGGAGCACTTTCCCACAAGAACTAAGGATTAATACAAAACTGTACTACCTTGTTTAAGCACAAGGTATGTTTTTCTGACCTTGTTTTCTTCTACACAAACCCACTGTGCATTTGGGCACGTGTCTGCATGTTGAAATGCACCATGCAAACTTCTTCCTACAGACAAAGTGATAACAGGCATATGGCAGATGTCGGTCACTATGGACAGCCCATTGCTGTGATGTATGTGTTCACTGTACGTCTAGAACAGAACAGGACAGAAAGGAGCTCTACCACTCCAGAGAAACCAAACTGAGGTTTTGTCTTCATTTTGCTACTGCTATTTTTGTCATGAGGAATATACAGTAACCACTTCAATTGGGCTCTATCCCAGTATTGTTGATATTTAAACTTTAAGCCAAAAAAAAAATTAACACATTTAAAATCTTAGACAAAAATGTTAGGATTGCAATCCCCGTGCCATCCTTTTTACAGTTTTTTTCAGACATTGGCTCTGCTGCATCCACAGATCAAAGCTTCATGCGCTGTCTCATTAGCCATGGCTTTACTACAGACCTGTACAGAATGCCAGCTTGTGCCTCTGCTGCTCTTCAGACAATGCTGCTGAGAATGACAAACTGGGAGGGAACTGCTGCTTTGCCTGGATTGGAAAGATTTTGTAGTCTGGTTATATCTCCAGTGTTCCTCAGACCACAATTTCAATACAGAAGAGCATTCAGGCTAGAGCCATGGGAGACAATGACAGTCATTTGAAATAACAAATTTGCTGACAAATGCTTCCGGATAATGCTTGTGGAGAGAAGTATGTTATCAGAGATGTGACTTGTTAATTCAGTCTGAGGGAAGAAGGTTCAGACCCGTCATTTATTGAAAACCATTACAGGACTTAATCTGAAGATTTTGACATACTTCCAAGACAAATATGCCACCAAGAGTAAGACATTTTCAATAAGGTGTGTGTACTAGGAAATGAGGACTGTAATTGCCATACTGGAAGAGCTTTTTGCCTGTGCAGTTTAATAACCTTCTCCTAGCAGTGTCCCTTCTGATGCAACGTGATTCAGAGATGAATCGTGCCAAGCAAATGGTAAGCGCCTTTATCATCGCATAGCAGACTTGAGCAAATGGTTAGTGCTTATTATTGGCAGACACCCTAGGATTTGAGCCCTACAGTGTAAAACATTAGGAATTGTGTCTCCTGTAAAGCTTGGGCCTCTTCATGAAACATCATGGGGATGTTTATGGTCTCCTCCTTACTCTGCAGATCATAGTAGAGGCCCAAGTATTTCAGCACGGTGTTTCTCTTTGCTTGTAACAATGAATTAGACTGAAATTCTTTCCACATAGCTCTGCTCTGCAGGACAGCCTATGATAGAAAGAAGAAATCCAATACTGTTTGTCCTTAGTTGGCACTTAACCAAGATGTACATATTTAGCCTTTATAATGTTTCCTTGTGAAACAGTTTCCCTGGACATGTAATAATTTCTGTCACTCTTTCCTGACCTCTCTCCAATTTCTAATTTTTCCACCTGATACTGAAGTAGGAAAAGGAATTTACTATCTTGGCTGCCACCCACATCATCAGGAAAAAAACATGTAATGATGGAAGTACAAAGACACAGGTCACTGACTGTGCAGGGTAGTGACAACAAATGAAATATTTATTTACAAAAATACAGGGTGTAGAAATTAATAAATAGATTTTAAAACCTGAAAAATAGTGAAGAATACTCTACATGTAACATTTTCCTCCTGTTTCTGAGGCACCATCATATGATAATTGAGCTTTAAAAAACAACAAAGTCATCTTAAACCACCAGTCTGAGATCATTAATGTCTAGGAATAGCATTGCCTTGCACCTCATTTACAATATGAGCCACCATTCCTTACTTTAATAAGTTTATGTACACAGGCTCTCTAAGGTGTCAGTGAAGGTGCAGAGGAGTGCAGTAATTCATCCATATGATCATGCTTAATGATTATGACCTAAGACAGCAAACTTTTTGGGCAAGTCTTCTCAGATACATTACTAGCTATACTCATACCTATAGCCATACTTCTCAATGTCCAAGATTATCTGTACTGCACCTTAGGGTTCCAAGGAACCCTGGAGCTCCTGCCTACCAGCATACTTAGTTGTTACAATAACAGCAGTTCTTGATAACAAACTTCCATTTGTTTAGTTTGGAGTGCTTTTAAGTAAGAAGATACCTAAGAAGATTTGCTTATTTTAGTGTTAGTGTTCTAACTGATGCTTTTATCAACATATACTTCTTATAAATGCATCAAATTGAGTAACGAGGTGACTGGTAGTGTTACAGTCTGGCCTTAAAATCTGTGTACCCATTTACTGGTTGTGAAGTGACACAAACTTAGTGTTACTAAGATAAGAAATTCTCTGAGCTAAGAGGGATTTTTATTTCTACACATGGTGGATAGTCTGCTTTTCTGAACACCCAGTGCTAAAAACATATACTAGCATTAAGAGGAATGGATTTCAGTACATCAGCTGAACAGGAGTTTGCAAAAATTTCTAGCATATTAAACTCTTAATCTGAAAAATTTGTAAAAGAATCTGAAGCATAGTCAGTGATCTAGGACTTAAACTAGTCATGCTAAGCATTAGATCAGTATAGTTTGGGTGGATACAGTAATTGCCATGCGGAGGTTAATATCCCAGCCCATCCCAGAGGAGACTTGTGGTGGAGCATGTCATTTCGGACACACAGAAGAAAAGCACAATTGTTTACAGAGGGTCCATGGCTCACCCATCTATCTGGGGGCCATGTGCCTCTGGGTGTCTGAGGAGATTTGAGCCCATCCACATGAGACATCAGCTAGTGCAGAGTAACTTTAAAGATCAAGAAGATCCTTCCATGAGTATCCTCAGAGGCCATTCCTAGTGTTGAAAAACCACACTCAAAATAGCATGTGGAAGCATCACTGTGCAAATGGTGTATCTTTAAGGGGAGGTAATAAATGCATTTTTTTAATTTTAAATTTGAATGACAAGCCAAGAGAAAATAATTTCAGTTTTTCATCCCTCCCCATGTTAAAAACTCTCCTCCTTTTAGGCCTTGACCCAAGTTTTCTTAGGGATATCAGCACTGTGAAGGTAGGACTTCCAACTATTCTTCCCACTACACAATCTACAGTAAACACAACATCAATTTATTTTTATCGTTGCCATGTTCACTGCGGCTCTCAAAGGTAGAAGAGAGTAGTGAGCAGAGAATAACCAGCCTGGGCTTTGCTGGGCTTGAGCTTTTGCAAGGGTACTCTCCACACATCGGCTGAGGTGGCCTTTCTCCATGTACTGAAGTGTGAAGACACATCTGGGTGCTGGTGACCCCAAAATGGCATCTCTGAAGGCCGCAACAGTCCCTAGAGGGCCCTCAGGGTCTCGCTGGGCTTTACCCGCTGCCGGAGACCCACGGACCTCCCTGGGCCTGAGGGAGAGGAGAAGCCCAGGCAGAGCTCTCGGCTTTTTTTTTATTTTTTCTTTCTTTTTCATTTCTGTCGCTTGTTCCCTCAGGTTTCCCGAGGTGCTCAGACACCTCCTCAGGCCCGCGGCCCGCCCCGGAAACCGCCGCCGACCTCTCGCCTGCCCGGAACCTTTGGAGCCGGAACGCCGATTCGCGGTGCGGGGATCGGGCCGGAAGACGGTACTGGGTGGACCCCGGAGGGAAGATGGCGGCTGCCGTGGCGGCCCCACGTGGACGCGAGGCTGCGGTGGGCGAGGAGACGGACAGCGGTAACGGGCGCCGCTTTCCCAACGGGAGCGGGAAGGGGTTTGGGTCTTTCTCTGCTCGGGCGGGCTTCCAAGGCCTCCCCCGGCCCCCTACTGGGTGCCGGGGAGGCCTTGGAAGCCCGCCCGAGCCCGCCGGTGGGCCCGAGACCCTCCTTCGCCTGCGGAAGCCCCTTCCCGGTGTGGTGGAGGCAGCGGGGAGCCGGTGGGGCTCCCTACGGGTGGCTTTTACCCCGTACGGGGCGTTATGCCCGCTCCCAGCCCGCCGGCCCTGGCCTTCCTGCCCTGTCGCTTTGGGGTTTTCTGGGTTGTTTGGGGTTTTTTTCCCCTCTTTTTTTTCTCCTTTATACGTAGTCCGCGGAGGCCCGCCAAAATTAACTGTTGCTGGCGCGTGTCTGTGGGGTACCCCTGCCTTGAGGGGGGGTGGTTGGGCAGAGCTGGACGAGCTCCGGGGTGCGGTGGGCTGTGTGTCTGCCCCTGTCTGTCTGTCTGTCTGCCCCAGACGGGGATCTGCTTCCTGCTCCGAAGGAAACCCGTGAGATTCTCCGCTTACAGTAGTCCGCCAGGAGAGCACAGAGTTTAAGCACAGCATAAACACGCTTGTACTCCGTCTTTTACACGTGGTTCTCCACTCGTTCTTGCCTCTCGGTGTGTTGTGAGGGTATATCTAACGAGTTGTGGTCGCTTCTTAATTGTATCATGTAACTGGATAATTTATTTTTTCTTTATTCTGGGAGCAATCAAGGTTGTGGCCATTTGGAGCCATAGGTCACAGTGGTTCTGTTTGCTTTGGGGGTCAAAACTGAACCCAAGGGGCAGCCTTGTGGGGGAGCTTCTTTCAGAGCTCATTTCTGAATGAGTGCGGGTTTTAGCTGTCTGTGTCTACGCCTAGATCCCTGAGCAAGTTTAGAAGAATAAAGTATGGAGAGGTGTATTTCCTCTGCACACACAATTAGGACTTTTAAAATTAAATCTATGCCAGGCTTCAATCTTTGCGATTCAGAATAGAGCCCCAGATCCTACTTCTGGCAGAGTTAATGTAGTTTAAATCACTTTGAAATACTTATGCTTTATCTAATGCTGTTGACAGATCCTTTGATGTGTTAAAGAATAAGTCATGGCTGGTTGTTGAAGCCTTGTTCATCTTTCTGTAATTGTTGAAAGCAAAATGTTGTTGGTATAATCTGGCATTCTGCTATTTTATTGGGAGAAAATACTACGTAAAGGACACTATTAGTGCTTTTGCAATTTTCCTTTTTATAAGTCCGTTTTTTTTATGGCTAACAGTGGAAGTTTGTCCTAAGCAGTGTGTGGAATTCAGGTTTTGACTTCTGGTAGCTGTTAGCATTTGTCTGCATAAAAAGTCACAAGTAGGGGTTGATTCAGTGTTTAAAAACTAGATAGCAATATTCTAGTGAGGCTTAGGGGTGAAAACTTGACAAATTGTTTTACATGTAGGAATGTGGTGATGCACCTACTTCTGTACGTACAGTGGTTTGAATTTTTTTTTAATTTGGAAATCAGGATACGTACTGATACCATAAAAAGGATGCCTTTAGTAGTTTCTGAATGTGTTGAACAAATTTGCTACTTTCAAATTTCCAATTTATTGTAAGGACTGTTGGGACACACCATCCCCCTCCATAATTTATCCTGCGTGGAGCGTGACACAACACTGTGTTCACCTTGGTGGTAGTAAAAATCATACTGATATACATAATGAGCAAGTATTGAGTAAGTATTTCTCTTCTAAATTTGTGATGTAAACATATAATCTTGCTTCTTTCTATGATGATAACTAAATGCTCTCCAAGCCTTTGAACATGTCTGGGTGTTAGAGGCTTTGTTTTGAATTGGTTAATGCCACTGTTTTTCTGCTACGTTGGGTTTTTTTGCTGGTTCAAAAAGGCACTTGGAGAAGGCAGAGTAATGAGTTAGTTTGGCAACAGAGTGTATGTTTATGTTTGTTAAGTAATTAAATAGGCAATATTATTAATAGCTGTCTGCACAGTTTTACGGAAAACAGATCTTGTGAAGCAGTCCTGACTTCGTTCACTTAAAGATTTGGTTGAGAAAGGTAGTTTGTGGCATACAGTAGTGCTTGCAGAGTAAAGCATTTGGCTCAGTAGTACTTAACATTGTGATTTTAAATACTCTTTTTAAAGTAGTGTGAGGGTGGTAGATCGATGAAAACAAGTAAGCTGGTATCTCAGAGTTGGTGGGGAATTGTCCCCTTGCTGGTGGGACTGTGCAGGTGTCAGAAACCAGCCATCTTCTGTCCAGCGCTTGATTTGTGGTCTTGAAAGTAGTATATAAGATAATTAATTTAAAAATTTAGGGTGGCACAAATATTAGTGGAATGGTAATGAATGGTGGCAGGACACTCGCATGCTCTGCTCATGATAAAGTGGGTCCACTGAAATAACCAAACATTTTAGCACACCCTAAACTTGCAGTCTGTTTCTTTCTAGTTAATCATCTGCACCGTTAAAGACTTTATTTTTGCTATTTGACTCATGGAACAGACTCATGAGGGAAGTGGTAGATTCTTCATGTGTTTTATTTGCCGTCTAGTTGGCTGTTCTCTCCTGTCTTGCTGTTGCTTGATTCCAGGCTTCAGTATTTTAGCTTTAATTCCTTCTTTTCTGTTTTGAAGGGGGCATAGGATAAGGAAACTCAAATTTGGGGTGTTTTATTTGTGTATCAAGAATTTGAGCAGTTATTTTTACCAGAAAAGCTCAGTGCTTCTGGTTTCTTTTGAGCTACCTGGCAACTGTCTTGATTCTTTGTTTCACAAAGCAATCTCCCCTCTGTGTTCATTATGCTTAGGTAATTGTGGTTTTGCTGGCATTATTTTGCTTGAGCAGATTTTGCTTTCATGTGAAAAATGCCCCCCTGCCTTCTGTTTAATCCATGTGGCTGTTTGCATTTAAGCACTAGATGTCACTGTTGCGGTTTGTATGTAAGTGTGTACATACATACATTTATGCATACGTGTGTGTGTGTATATGCATCTATAAATTACAATTTTGAACTGGAAAATACAATTTTTTCCTAAAAGTTGCCACTCCTAAGCATCAAAATATTCATTACTCTAATAATAAATTTCCAAGGCTGCCTTTTCCCTTTTACCCAACCTCTTAAATCACTTTAAATCATCACTGCGATGAGCAAGCACTTGCACTGGATACTTTCTAATAAATTCATTACGATAGTGTATGCCTGCTTGAGGAATTAATAGTAACAGCAAGCAGTATGTGACCCTGAACTTGGATAGCATTTATATATGGAGCAAATTATGTTAGTGATGAATCCTTACTAGAAACAGAACTCCTGATACTTTTTTTCTTTCTTTCTTTTTTTTTTTTTTTACCCCTAGGTTCTGAGTTAAGCTCAGGACTTCCAGAAGACAGCTACTCTTCAGGAGGTGAAGCCCTGGACGGTGATGATGAAGATGAAACGGCAGCCCTTGGCAATGGAGTTGAAGAGGCAACAAGCTCCAAACCTGGCCCAAGTGCAGGGTGGGCAGATGCCATGGCAAAAGTGCTCAACAAAAAGATTCCACAAAATAAGTCCACCATCTTGGCCAAGAATAAAAAACTGGAGAAGGAGAGAGAAAAGGAAAAACAAGAAAGGCTGGAGAAGAGGATGAAGGTGAGAGAAAGATGCAGTATTTCATTGTGCAGTCACAGTCAGATGGGGATACATGCGAGATCCCCTCAGCGAGGTTTTGGGAGAGTGCGCTGAGATTGTCTTAGTTTTGGAATCGCTCCTCCACAGTTATCTCAAGTAGCTTCAGATTTTTCACTTTCCAGAGAGTCATGCTGCAGGGATTTTTCCCTTGCTGCTTTTTCTGGGCCATCAGGCAGGCTGATCTTTGGCAGCAGTACTGCTCCAGTCTGTCAGCTTAAGGTGTTTTTGTTGTTGAGAGGGTGAAAGCAGCTGCTTTAAGCTTAGTTTTCTAATTGCTATTGTTAATTTGGGGTATAATGCACTTTGTCAGCATTACAAGTTGAAATAGTTCTTCTCGAAAGTGAGAGGGAGAAAGAGAAGAAAACTGCTTTCATTTAAATTCTGCCATGGCTTCCAAAATCAAAGGTCTCTAGATTGAGATTGCAGTAATCGTTGACGTGGTTGTGAATCATTATTTGCTCCCCTCAATGATTTTCCTGGTAGGAGCTTTCTATTGTAGTGTCTGTGCCCTAAATGGCTTCTGGTTCTGAAACGGTTATGAAGAAAACAAAATTATGTTGGCAGTTAAGGCATTTGTTTATGTCTTTAGTGGAACTTTTAATTCCAGGCTGTGATTGATTTACCTTCAGGGTAAAAGTACATTAATAGTTCTGATGTCTCATCTTACCAGTTCTGTTTCAATGGGATAACCAGGTTATCCACCTGACAGTCTGGGACATGCTGTGGTTGGCCATGGCCTGCCTCTTAAATACAGAGAGCTTCAGTATGGCATCTGCTCAGTTATGATTGTCCTAAATACCTGTTCTCATCCAGTAAACTTGTGGGACTACTGCAAAGCAGAGGTGGGCTGCAGGTCCCCAAACTGACTTGTTTACCCTTATAAAAACTTGAGAACAGTCTGCCTTCTCTTAATTTCTTACTGACGGAAGCTAGAATAGGGCAGTTCTTTTGATAAAAGGCAAAAACATGGTCATAAACTCATAGATTTGTAGTACTTTTCCTGGAATTATAAAGATAAGGACTCTGAAATTCCATGAAAGACTTCTTGCATAAAACAGACTTAATGCAACATCACCAGGCCTAGAACACTGTTAAATTGGTAAAAAGGAAAAAAACCAATTTCACTAGCTCAAGCAGAGGCTGGGGAAATACAATGTTCTCTTATTGCAGCAGAAAAAAAGCTGGTGGTGTTGCGGCCCCTGGTAATGGGAAAGTGGATTGGTTTGGTTTTGAAACAGCCTCAAAAAAAAAAAAAAAAGACAAAAAAATAAGTGTTGTGCACAGGAGTTGTTCTCTGGTGAGCACGTGGTCCTCTTCCTGGTGTTCTGCCAGTTGTAGTTGTTGCCATGGGTCACTGTTGGTCACAAAGCTATACCTTGGTTAACTCCGTGGGGGAGGTCAAATTCCCAAGGCTCAAAATGCAACATGTCTATCTTGATAGACCCAGGATTTTGTTATGTATAAATCTTGCTGTGATCAGCTTGTGAAGTCTTGGAGTTGAAAACTGTCTTTGAATAATTTCCTTGTTTGTAGCAGCCAGTGTGAAAGGATTTGAGTATTTCTAATCTCCTTTTGCTTGTCTTGAGCCAGAGGCATCACTCTTTGTTCCAGAAGGCAAGTGGCTCTTTGAGATTAGACTGTGGCTCCTGGTGTGTCAGTGCAAGAGACTTGCCTCAGACCTGTTGCCCAGCCCCATATTGGAGCGCCCCTTAGCCTCAAACCAAACTGAGATTCGTTGATTCATTTTTTTTTTCTCTCCTGCTACATACTTTATCAGAGTATGCTACATTCTCAAATGCTCCATGTTTTTTCACATAACAATATTTATAACGCAGCTTGATAAAAAGCGGGAGTGGGAAATGATGTGCCGAGTGAAGCCAGATGTTGTCAAAGACCGAGACAGAGAAAGAAATCTTCAGAGAACTGCCACAAGGTAAGAGTTTTTCTCAATGCTTTCTTTAAATACATGTGTATCGAAAAAGGGAGGAAAAAGGAAAGAAAAGGCCTGTCCAGGTAATCTGTTTCCAATCAGGTTGAACTCTTAAGAAGTGAATAGCAGGAGCCGAGTGATTTATATACAGGTCTGCATTTTACAGTATCAAGTTCAACAAAAGATTCCAGAAGCTTTATGAAAGAGTAAAAATTTAGATGGGAATGTAATGTTTGCTTAACAGAAATGCTCTGTTGAATCCCCTCATTTTGTTAATTTAATGCTTTAAAAATGCAGAACAGTTGTTTCTGCTACTCTGTTTCTTCCTTCTCTGTAGAGGATTCACCAGATCCACATCTGTTAAGTTCAGTTGCCTGTTCTGCGTTGCAGTAGTTTGGTGTCGCAGAACTAGTTGAACACCTTGATGTGCTGTCTGTATCTGTGTCCTTACTCATTCCTCTGCCTTGTACCCCTACTTCAGCTGCTCTTAAGATCTTGCCTGAGGGATTTCGTAGCTGATGGTAGGACAAGTAACTGCTTCTGGGGATGAGACGTGCTCTTGCACTGATCTCAGTGCCATATTACCATGCTTACTTCGGGATCGGAATAGTTTTTTGTGGTTTTGTTTGTTACTGCTTCCTAGCAATAAATGTGAAGAAAGAATGAAACTGGAAGTCTCTTACGTTGTAGTAAATGTTATTTCTTAATTGAAATGAGGTTTTAAGTAACTATTTTGGGGAGCTAGAAGCCATACAGCATCTGCACTGATTAGTTGCTTTGGTATAGGGTCCCTTTCTGTAAAGGGAACTTGAGTTAAAAACTTTGTTTTGTTTTGTTGTTTTTTCCCCATCCCAGAGGTGTTGTACAATTATTTAATGCTGTCAGGACGCACCAAAAGAATGTTGATGAGAAGGTGAAGAAAGGTGGGAGTTCTGACAGGCAGCGTGCTAAACTGCTGTCATCTGTTTCAAAGAAAGATTTCATCAATGTTTTAAGAAACATGGAGGGTGCTAAAGGAAGTAAGAATCCTGCTGGAAAGGCCACAAAAAGTAAACAGGTAGGCTTTGTCTGGGAGAAAAAAAAAGCATACAAGATACCTTCTTAGTATAATTACTGTCTGTTAATGTGCCTGCTCTTCAGAAAAGCTACGATCCAAGTGCCTGGGTTTTTTTGAGACTACTTAGGAATGGAGCAAGCAGCTCTTAGGCTGTTTTCCCTGTCTTTTGAGTATCAAGGTCCAAAACACTGGAAGCTCTCCTGATAAGACATCAAGCCTTGTACACAAATAACTTGGTCTAGCTGTGTGTTTAAAAAAAGAATACAAAAAATTGGATTTTATCTTGGATTTTGCACTAACCATGGAACAAACTGCTAGATTTTAGTGAGTTGTGACATTTAGAATTTGTCCAGTAGTAGTTATCAGCTCTTTAAAATTGTTAAAGGCTCAGGGGCTTTTCATCTTACATGGTTTATTAGACTGTACTACTTGTGTCTACCCACAGTTTTGGGCATTTCAAACTCACTTCCTCTGGATGATTATGGTATCTGGAACTGAAGGGCTTTGCCATACAAGTCAATACCGCAACAGAAAGAAACTGAGACATATCAAACATTATATGAAGGCGTTTCTTTCCCTAAATCTATGTGTGTGTTAGGCTGATACGGCTTTATTGCTGTTAGGATGTTTTGGAAAGAAATATTTTAACACATTCCACTTTTTCCAAACGTGCTCAACAGAGACACAGTGTAGTTGGACTTGTCCAACTCTGTATCGGTTCTTGCAATTCACCAAGTAGCTCAGGGTTGAAAACAAGTTGCTCAGACATAGTCTTTCTCGTATTTCAGAAGCTGCGTGTTTTTGAAGCGTATTTGTGTTCAGGTTTGAACTTTGTGCTTGGTAGTGGGTGGAATACTTCTGTTGGCCCGGACTCACAGCAGTTAACTAAGTGCTTTTCTGTGCCAGGAAGAAATACTTTAATCAGTTGGGAGACAACAGTTTGTCATATGTTTTTTGTTTGTGTGCACTTGGGGAGCATGCTGAAACACTGCCTGGCATGAAGAGCTCATACAATTTTCATGCAAGTGTAATATTAAAGTATTTTTTAAATTCTTTGGATAATGAGAACAATTTAGCTTGGTGCTGACACTTTATTTCTCCTTAAATAATTCCAGCTTGCTTGTTGGGGGGGGGGTGTGCGTGCATGCATGTGTGTGGTTCCTTTTTTTTTTTTTATCCCCTTCTTTTTTCTTTTTTTTTTTTCCCCTGGAATAGCAGAACATCGGAGTGATAGCAGTGCCAACTACTATTGTAGGCACTGAACCAATAGCTGAGCAAAACCCTAGGACCTTTTTTTGTTTGTGTCAGATTGTAGCAGGGCAATTTTCTAATTACAAGGTCAGAAAACATAGATTGCAAATATTTTTATACTGTAAAAACAAATCTTATTTTGGCAGCATCAGTATACAGCATATTTCCATTAAAGTGCTCTGGAGATGCTTTAGATGCTGGCTGGTTAATGTTGGTTTTGAATATTGATATAGGTGCTGCTTGCACATTGCTTGTGAACAAAACCTTCAGATTTTGGAGTTTTTATTTAATACAAGGCTGTACTTGGAGGTTTGGTTTTTTGTTTGGAGAGAGGAGGTGGGTTTTTTTGGTTGTTTTTTTTTTTTTTTTGAATAACCTGGATAGACCACCACTTCCCTCTCTTGTTGCATTTGCTTCAGTGACTCTCCGTTCAGTAGTGAACCAAACTCTTCAATAACTCATTTTCAAGCTGTTCTTAATCTGCCTTATTTTCTTTTGAGAATATATCTTACCCGTTTAGTAGGCTCCCATCCTTGTAGTTGTTGATGCTTGAGGTTGAGGCCAATATCTGATCTTCAGTCTCCTCCTCAGAATTACATAAACATTTAGCCACTGAACAGTACTGCTGGCCTCCACTGTCATATCTCTGCTTCTTGGTCTTTGAGGATTTTTCAGAGGGTGGTAAACAGGGATGAGGCTTTTGGGGGGTGAATTCCTTGCAGCAGGAGTTTGGTAGATTGTGACATCTGAAAGCTTTTGTTTGTTTGTTTTGTGGTTTGGTTTTTTTTTATAGCAGCCTGCTTTGTTTTTAGCAGTTGAGAGTATGGCATGTATTTCATTTTTTAAAAAGAGGGGGGGAAATACATTTATTTATCTCAACAAAAACAATGCAAGAGATGCCAATCCCAAACTTCAGGCACTCTGCCATCAATTAAAATGAAGTCCAGAACAATAAAAACTCTACCCCACCCACATAAAACAAGCAGTCAGCAGGAAAAATAGCAGAATAAAGTTTTCCCAGTGAAAGCAAACTTTTCTTGACTCAAGCCTTGTACTATGAAAGGAGACTTGACTATATCTGTGACAATGGACAAATGCTTTTTCTTACTCTACAGTGGTTTTTGAATGCAAAGTTGTTTTCTGTATTTATGAAAGTTTGGTGGCTTCTTCAAAATGTCAGGAGTTGTTGAAGAAACCCCTTTTAAAGCTCTGTTGTGGTTGACTATTTAGTCAGGTATATGTATGCATGAGAAAAAGAAGTTAAATGCTCTGTAAAGGCCCATCTGTAGCAGTGGGATTTCACGGTAGCACAACCACTTTAAAAAGTTTGTTCTCTATTTCCATTAGCTTCATACATTGATGGGAAGGACAGGTAACCTGTGCCCTATGAGAATGTTGTTTATAGTCTTGTATACTTTTAGCCATTGCCCTAAATATTACTTGGTATACACCCACCCAAAGTAGCTATGAAAGAAAGACTGTAAAGCTGTGAAAATTTTCCTGTGCCCTGTGAAACTGTAGCCCTTCTTGAGGTTTTGTGTGCCCAGATGGGAGTAATTACTTTTCTGAGCTGGAGCCAAAAGCTTTGCCTTTCATATCATTAGCTGTTTATCAAGGTATTTCTTAATCCTTGCTGAGCCAGCTGACTTGAGTAATATTTTTCCCTGTTTTTTTCCAAGGTGCTGCACATGATGCTTGCCTCTGGGTGCGATCATGTAATTTCCCTCCCCTCACCACCTTATCTGAAAGCCTTGCAATGGAGCTTTCAACCTTGTTCATCACAATCCCTACGGACCAGATTTTCTTTTCAGTACGTTTTGGTTGTATCTTGCAGCTTCCCACCTGTAAGATACCATAAGAGACCTTCTTAAACTACAGGTTTAAAAAAAGTACATATCAGAGATGCTGTCTTTCAAGCCCTGGAGGCTGAAGTCATCTTTATGTCTATAGAAGAAATACAGAAGTAGGCAGTGGCAGTAAAGGATTCCTTGCAGGAATCCTTTGTTTTCTTTAGGTCCTTAGGAAATTTCTGGGTGCTCTTAGCATTATGGGTTAGGGAAGTACCTTTGCTTCCAGGGTTGAGTGAAGTTTCTGATCTCTTAGAGTTGCACAGACATGTTGGCTGATGTAGTGAATTACATGCAGTCTGCTGCAGAGCATTTCAATGGTGGAAGTGAGAGCAGGATTTCCTGGTCTACTTCAGTAACCTTGATCCAAACTTTGCAAGGTAATTTTTGTACACTGTGCTGACTACATGATTTGGAGGTACAATTTACTTCCTGTGTTGTGATGGCATCTGGAAAAAATTGGTGTATTGGTCTCAAAATAGTACCTATTCTAAAATAATTTATTGATGGGAAGGAAGATGATTGGAGAAGGATACAAGTGCTATTTCATATCAGCTATTGCTCATATGGGACTTGAAATAAAATGCTTTTCCAGAAGAGTTCCTTCTGCCTGAAGTGTACTTTGTAAATGCTTTTAGTGTTTGGTAAGTACTTTGTAAACACAGTAATTAGAGTCAGATTTACTATAGATTTTCCTTTTGTTCAGAAGACTTTTAATATTCATAAATATTTTAATTTTAACCAGTAGTTTGGAGATTGTTTAAGGGCAGAACTACGCTTCCAACTTTGCTGTTCTTGCTGGGACACAAGAAGCGGCATGGGGGATTTCATTTTTCAAGTTAAATGGGGATATAAATGTGCTTTTCAGCTTAAAAATTTGATCTGTTTAAAACCTGTGAGAGTGACTGCTGCCTTTTTCTTGCAGCTGCATAAGTACAGGCCATTGGCTTGTTCTGCTTTTTTCCACAGTTCCATAGTGTAGAAATGAGAAGGGGGAAAAAAAATTATTTTCATCCGTATACCTGTTTGGAAGGACAGTAATCTGAACAATTGCTTCAACCAGCTGTAGGAAGTAGTTTGTTTCTGAAGTATGGATGAAGGCATAGACGACTTCTAGAAATTTGGTAAGGTGTATCAGCACCTCTTTTGATCTTAAAAGGGAACTTTTTTTCTTAGGTGATAAGGACATTGCAGAGTAGCAGAAGTTTATTACTACAGCTGTTGTGTGCTGGTTTTACAGAACTAATTGAAGGAGTAACCAGGCGTGCATGTATTCCAGCAGATTTGAGGGGGCAGCCAAGTATTAATTTAGTTCAGCTGCAGCTAGAGTAGATGTGTTCTCCCAATTTTAATAAATGTCTTCCCATCACATGCACAGAAACTTTTAATTTGGATTCCTTTATAAATCATGCATTTGTATCTGTTTTTTCCCAAATGTGTGTATACTTTCTTGAAGGTCACCTCGTATATGTCTGGAGCTGATGCTTTTAATGTAGTTTCTTGGTTTTGTACCAAAATGTTGCTGCCTACCTAATTGTATGCTGTACTCTGATTTTTATCCTTAGAGATAAATGCAGTGCAGCTTGCCACCAGTTTTCTATATCCTGAATTCCGTATGTTCTTTAAGGTGAAAGGTTGTTGTGCGGTATTAGAAGTCGTTTGAAGGCGACATTTTTGCTTCAGATCTGTTTGTGGGGAGATGTATTGACTTACGCAGTTTGGGTTGCCAGCAGGGTTGGGTTTTTAAGATATACAAGTTCAGTTCCCTGTGTGGTGCCATAGCTGGTAAGACACATCTGTGTTAACGTGGGAATGTAGGTCTTTGCCAGTGTTTACATGGGTATTTGTGTATTCCCTTTCTACTGTCTTTTTTCAGATACTTGATCAGAAGTCAGGAAGGGAAAAAGATTGTGATTTTCCACTCTTTCCATCAAGCTCTTTTTTTGTCCTCTTCTTTTATGTTCCTGGCAGGTTCTTTGACCCCTGCACCCGAGGGCCAAGCACGCAGCCCAGCATCCTGGTGCCTAATGCAAGAGTAGCCCTGACAACTGCTCGCACAGAAAGACCAGTTCCCTGTTTGTCATCATGAGTCCCGCATGGTCCAGTTGAATGCTCTCTTCTAAGATGCAGATAGTATGTGATCAGTGAGGACAGATACTTCAAGAGAATTTGGATACTAAATGCCTATCCTGCCTACTTAGGTGATGCCCTCAGGTTTGGGGAGGGCAGTCCTCCAGATGTTTATAACTTGGCCAGATCCGGGAAGGTGTTCATGGAGATAGCAGAAGACATGTTCTCAGCTCCAAAATAGACTCTTAACTCATTTTTATGTCCAAAAAGAATGAATGATGCAAGGTTTTAATGGATGCCTGTAGGAAATGTCTCTTTCCTCCTTAGAGCTGTAGACCAACTATTTTTAGTTTGTCTTTCTGTGAAAAGGGATGAAGTGATTTTAGTTGAAACATTGTGCGAGCCTTCAGCATGAAGCAGTTAAAGTTTGGCAAATTTTGTAAGTGAATATAAACAGGGACTTGTGACTGAAATGTCAGGCAATACTGAGACAGCTCCATCTGTCATATTTGAGACTAACTTTCCTTGCTATTTGATTATTAGTGCACAGGATACTATGATGGTGTTCTGTTTTCCCAGAAGATGTTGCAAGGCTTTTTTTCCAGTAAAACTTATGTCTAAAACAACCATATTTGAAAAACTTGTGGTATACATCTTCTTTTGATCTTCCTTTAAGTATACAAATCACAAAAAGTCAAATCCTATTAGACTTTTATCTGGTAAATTGAGTTGGAAGCTTTATAAAAGTAGCTCTCCACTTTTGGCTTTGTTCGTAACTCTTATAGGCAGGGCAATGTACTTAGAGAAAAATATATCTCAACATTTCATAAAGTTTTATTAAAAAATGTTCTCTGGAAGTAGGAAAGATTAGGTGGAGCTTGTCTATCTGAACTAGTTTGTTTTCCCCATCTAAGCATTTTCTATTGGAAATTATCTTGAAAAGTGATTCCCTTACTTTGAAGTTTTGTTAAGGTATAAAATGTTCTGGTTCCCAGTGTTGAACGAGCAAATGTGTATTATAAATGACCTCTGTGGATACCTACTCATCTGTTTATCTTGGTACACTTCAGGAGTTGGTGGGTCATACTGCTTCCAGCTTCCAATAGTTAGAGGATTGCTGAATTCAGTTTTGGCTTTTTTTTTTTTTTTTTTTTTGGGAACATCTGGCCAGTTTTTAATGAGTGTTTCTGAAATTTACTGAAAGCTTAGAAAAAATAAGTT
>VFFE01007703.1:3146331-3166163 GCA_008921705.1 Burhinus oedicnemus
TTTTTTTTTTTTTTTTTTTTTTTTTTTTTTTTTTTTTGCTAGGTTTAAACGAACTTGCTTGGGGATGAGAAACAGAATAGCAGCAGTCATTCGGGGCAAGATGCAGGCTGTCAAGGACGGTAACTGTCAGATGTATCCGAGAATCCATTTTGGCAGTTACGCTTTTCAACTTCTTCATGATGACAAAAGCCGCCCTGTATTTCAAGGTCTTAGATGTTTGTATTGAGCAAAACAGAGGGACCTGGGGAGGCAGTTCAAATTAATTAGATATGTTAGAATTGTTTTCTCAGGGCTTAAAGTTGTTTCTTGAGAGATATTTATGTTAGAAATTCCTTCCCTGACAGGTACAAATAAACATTTATTGTATGCGATGATAAAGAGAGATGCCCCTGCAAGCTCAGGCATTTCATCTTGTACATGGAGCAAAGGCGTGGGAGCCCAGTGTGCTGATTGTAATTCCTAGGTCTGAAAAATGTGCGTTTGTTAATACCCTGCAGTTACTGTCTTCTGGACGCAGGCTGTAGGGGAATCTCTACAGTGATGTTAGGTATGTTTGCTGTTTCGCAGATGGAGAAACTGGGGTATGTTCAAGTGACACGAGCTGGTAGAAAGCGGAGTGAAATGCTGGCTTTAATCTGTGCGCTCTGATTTCAAGATGCATCTTTTAATGTCATTACTTACTAATAAGCATTAGGGGACTTTGGTCTGCTTATGCGTAGGGTTCTGAAAAGCTCTGGCAAACTTTCCTGCTCTGGTTTTGGGATGTTGCTGTGCCAGTAAAGCAACAGATGAAAATGACAATGTCCTGTGGCTTAGACAGACTGAACTTAATTCCCTTAAGCTTTCAAAGGAGGCAGGCTTTGAGCTAAGGCACTTGTTTGCAGACTGAAGCAGCTATGTGCAGTTACAGGTGTCCTGCTGCTGCTTCTGACAACTTCAGAAGGGGTAGAGAGGATCAGTCTCCCACCTGAGTGGCAGTGCGGTCTGCCACAACTCCGGTATTGAGTTTGGCAGGTCTCAGTTGAAGATACTTACTGTAATGTCATTTACTAAGAGTGAATTACGTAGCTCCAAATTTTTGCAAGGATCAAGAAATGACCCAAACCAGGGAGATTTCTAACTTGATGTCGATCACATTGCTGCTGCTGATACCATGAGGCTTTCATAGACCAATTCCTCCGAAAACATCCAGGAAAGCAATTCCAGCCCAGGTCCTGCAAGGGATGGCTGTTTGTTCTAGGTGACAGACCTAAGCTTTGTTGTTTGGTGGGTGGGTGGTTGGCTTTATTAGGACTTGGCTAAGAATTTCAGTTCATCTTGTCCTGGTGTAGATTTTAGGGGGTATGTCTTCAAACCAGAATTAGTTTGGGAAGTATGTCCCCACTGCAGAGCCCTGCTTGTGTCAGACTTCAGCTAATGCTGTGATAGTTTAGGTGGCACACTAAACAGGCAAGATGGTGTTTGTTTCATTTATATGACCTCTTTTCAACTGGACGATCTGCTGGACAATTTGCTGGTCTGTCCCAGCAAATAAGTATCTGCACTAGAGTGACCACACTGCACATCTTGGTCTGTCTTGTTTCAGCTCATGACAACAAGTGCATCACTACGTACCAGTGACTCCTGAGATATTTTACTAACTGCTGCCTCTCAGACCTTTTGAAGTAGGTTGCCACACCTTCAGGCAAAGAACAGACCCATTCAAATATATGTATAAAAAAAGAGAGGAAGAAAAACAATGCTAGAATTTTTCACTCCTTGCCTTACTGAAGGATCCGCTTTATGTAGCATTACACATTAATGTTTACATAGCCTGCTTTGTTTTTGTTTGGGGATGTTCAAAGGGGACTTCAGTGTTGTAGTGAAATGTGGGAGATGTGGATGAACAGCTGACTGGAAGTTCAAAAGCAGTTGTATAGAATGAAAGCTGGTTTATTTTCCATGTGCCAAGAATCAGTTTTGTTTTATTTAGATGAAACCAGATTATGGCATTGAAAACCCAAGTGTATTAACATTCTTACATAAAGCAAGTTGGGAAGTGATGTTACAGTTGAACTAATTGTTAATTATACAAATAGTCTTGCTGCATATTTTCTTAAGACTCCAGGAATGTTTTGTGATACAATAGATTTGGGGAGTTTTTATTCTGAGGGGAGAATAGAGGAGTAAATGAGCTAGGAATGAAGATAGGAAACGTGGGGTTTTCTTCATTTGGGAGCATGCTTAAAATTGATTAAATATTTGCTTTCAAGGATTTAATCTTCATCTTTGAGGCATGGACATGCTACCTCTGTATTTCTCCTTAGGGCTTGTTGTAAAACTCTATTCAAATCTTTGTGATGCCTTACATAGTGGGTAATGCTACGGAGGATCAGCATCCCTCTTTTGTTGAGGTCCTGCTTTTGTCCTGTTGTTCACTTGACATAGCCACAAAGAAGGGTTAATGGTTGCTGAATAGTAGCTTGTGATGAATTTGAGCATTGGGCTTTTCAAACCCCGAGCCTTTCACTGTCACTGCTCACAATAACCTACTGCTTCTGTGCTGTTTAAAAAAACACAGCAAAACAAAATCCCTGTTTTGCATATCTGAGGAAAAAATGGAATCTCTGTTGGTTTTATTATTATTGAAAAAAATAAGAAGATTGGATTGTTTTGTAAGGAACATGGGATCTTTCCATTTAGGTATTTCAAATTTTACTCCATGGCATGTTCAAACAGTGATTTATAAAAGGTCTGGGATTAAAAAAGAAAAAGCTTGGTGACTTTTGTAATCTTTTTGACCTTTCTCTACCCCGCAAAGGTAAACGTATAAAACAACTGAAATACAGTTAAAAAGGGGGGGGAGGAGGGAGCTACCCTCTCCTTATGTCCCAGAACAGAGTACCTGTGTTTGCCTTAATACAGATTATTCCCACGTGAACATCTTAAGGTCTGCCTAGGGACTTACCTTATCTGTAACTCTTTAATTCCAGGTAATTGATTACCCTGTCTGAGATGATTTCAGGCTTTACCGGGTATAGCATTTGAAGTGAATTGCTGCAAGAGTGGAAAGTTGGTTAGGAGGCACTACCCTGGGGAGAAGAGGGATTGTCAGGATGGGAGAGTTATTCTTAGGAGTAGGCATTAATGAGAGCAGCTGTGAAGACAAAAAACCCACCCCAAACAAAGCATAGTGCAAACATCTTGAGGAACAGCTGTAGAGTTTCTCTTTTTTTGAACTGGGCCCTGGGAGATTCCTTTTGGAAAGGAAAGTGTTAAGACTTGTTACCCTATTTTTGTGAGAGTAGTCTTTCAAAAGAACTGCAGGAGAAGTCACATTTATAATTTCTGCTTTGATTACCTATTAAAAATACATATCTTGTTTGGCAGACTTTTTGCACTCAAATAACTTCTGTTAGTGTGTGATATGATGTGTTAGATTTACAGTGATGGACCTGCATTCTCTATTCCTCATTTTTCCTGCTGTTAAATTCTGTATGCTGCTCTCTCCCAAAGATTTTACGGATGTCAGCTTAAATGTGCTGTTCCACGTATCGCATACTCCTTAGATGCACGACAAACAAGAGACGTGAATGAACGTCTACAGCAATCACACATTTACTGTGGGTTTTGCATCTAGTAGGCAAATCTGCATCTGCAGAGGATGCTGTAACAACGACCCCCATCCACTGTACAGTATCGGGGCTGGTAGTTACTTAAACTAGGGTGAATCAGTTGAAGTCTGTCCTTTTGAGCAGGGGAGTGGGAAAAGCACACCTGAGATGCCAGTATTAACTTTGTTTCAAAGACAAGAGTAAATTATTGTTTTCAGTGCCCCTGATTCCACTTTGGTAGGACGATTTTTTGCTTGCCTGCGTTTTTCCTCAGAAGTATTTTGCTACTAAGGCTTAAACCACTGAAATCCTTCTTCCGTACGTTGAACTGTTTTTAGTATTTTCCTTCAGTAAGAATTTAGTAGCTTCAAGCTGTTCTTTAAAACTGCTGCCACAGGATGGGGCTGTTGCACTGCCCAAATATGATCTGTCACTTAAAACAACTGCAACCAAGCACTGTTTTCAGTGCTAACCTAAAACTACTCTCCTGACACTTTTCTTTATTATTCACCAGTCCGTGTAGTGTGGCCTCAGTTTATCCACTTTCAAGAGGTAGGAAATTTGGAGTAAGGTGGTGTTGGCTTGCTGAGTGTAGATCAACTTTGTTTCTTTTAGAGGCAGCTTTGCACCATATGACAAGCCCAGGTAGTGAGGTAATAATCCACATAAAGGGGATTTGGTTCACGTATCTCAGAATATGTTAAATATTAAATCGGGGGGGGGTGGGGGTGGGGGGTTAAGCCTTTATTAAATCCATATTTGTGTTTTAGAAATGTGCCAAGAAGTGTTCTAATGAAGCAGTACCTGGAGGTTAATAAATGATATCATGAATCCATTCTGATTGCCAAGGAAGATTTTAATAAAGTAAGCCATGCCCAAGGTTGACTGTTTCATCAATGAGGAATAATTGTTTTGTTTCCATATTTCTTGTATTGGTTGGTTAAAACAAGTTTGCTTATTAGCATCAAGTTATTTATGATTGTCCTGAATATTTCTGTGTACCATTTGCATAAAGAGCTAGCCCTTGGTAGGTGTCCCGATGCAAATTGTGAGAGTGTGAGAGGTGTTATTTTGATTGCATGAAGAGCTTCCATCTTTTACTGCCTTTCACATTCATCTCATCTTCCTCTGTTCTCTCTTCTCCTCCCCTCAAACATTCAGGGTGAAGTGAAGTCTGAAGAGGGACCAGAATGGAATATACTGCGTGATGACTTCATGATGGGAGCATCTATGAAAGACTGGGACAAGGAAAGCGATGGAGAGGGCAATATTGAACAAGGAGGTGGTCTGAAACAAGAAGATGACAGTGACTGAAAGAAACTGAAAACCATTCAAGATAATGTTTTATCTTCTTAACTTTATTTGGATAAAAAGTCAGCATTCTGTGAATGTACAACACTTAGAGGATATCACTTTTTTTTGGGGGGGGGGGAAAGACTTGCAGAACTTTGGAGTGTTTTCTCCTCCATGTCAAACTTTTATTTAATATAGCTTCATTTGCTATACTGAAATCCTGAAATATTTTCCAAAACATGTATAATTTTCAACATATTTCCAAAACATTTTGTACAGTCAAAATAGTGGCACCTGCCCAATGAAAGAAAGATTTTGCCAAGGTCATTAAAAGTTTATACATTAGTCATGGCAATTGATGTATTAGTGTGCCTGCATTTCCAAATCAGTGTTGCACTTTGAAAAGTTGTTAGCAATTCGCAATAGAAATGGCTTACAATAAACACAGAAATGCCGTCACCTTGTAAAGTTATCGGACTCCTATAGAGTCTTTACTACTTTGGCCAGAAAAGGTTTTGTAGATAATAAAGAAAAGTAACCATTAATGTGATAGTTCTGGTCTTGGAGAATTAGTTTGATTGGAGACAACTCTAGAAACATAATTGTAAAACCAGAGGCTTGACCCTACTGATTGGCTTTTATATTTTTTATATATATGTGTGTGTGTGAATATATATATATATATATATATATACACACACGTATGTTTTTTCCATTGCAAGTCTGAAGTTGTATAAGCTAAGAGACTGGTAAGAGAGGAAAGGACAGTCGTTGCTATTGTTTTTGTTGGAGGAGGGAGAGCTTTTCTAGCAATACCGCATAAAATTGTATTCAGTGTTGCTTCATTTGCAGTTCTGGTGTTCTGGCCTTTTTCAGTAAGGAGCCGAACCTCTGAGATACTAAACCCACAGGGTGTCAGCTATAATGCTAATTCCTCAAGTCTGTAAAGGGTCAAACAAAAGCCCTTCCTCTTAGGTGCGTACTGTAACAGTACCAACTTTTGGAAGACATCCGTCAGCGTAACACTATTGGCTTTGTTTAAGCTACAGCAATTTCTCCTAATTAGTTGTTTGGTTGCGAAGGTGCAGAAGCTAACACATATAATAAGAATATATTCTATATAACCATATGCATACAGAAGGAAGTGCATTGGGAGTAAGGTGTTCTACATGAGAATCTGGGGTTGAATTCTGCTGCCTATGCTGTTCCAGACTGGCTGTCTGATGCTGTGTCGTTTGTTTAACTTTGCTATCACGTTTCCCCGTTTGCTATGTGAAGAAAATGCCTTGGGGCCTATTAATTGATACTTAAAATACATAGTACTGTTCTGCCTGTTTCTACAGATGTCTTACATACAAACCTTTCTTTGTACTTGCTTACATGCAAGATATGATTAGGAGTGACTTTCAGATTTTCAGTCTTTGGCATTGAAATGTGTAGTAGGACAGTGGATTCAGATTTTCCTAACGAAGGCACTGAGGAGGGGAAGGGGTTTGAACTCTGTGGATACTGCAGGGTAAAAAATATACATACAAAATGGCAGAGAAACCCATCCTAACAACTGGCAATGGTTGTGTTATCCCTAGCCTATTCATCTGGTATATATTGTAGCATAATTCTTTGAGGAGAACTCAAAGCTAACAGCAGAAATGTTTAGATTTTCAAGCTGTTTTGAGTGTTAAACATATTAGATATCTGAGGAGACATTAGTTTGTGGCCTGATATTTATTATCACAAATGAAGGCATACACCCAAAATATCAAGTGGTAAAACCACGGAAGTTTGACATATGGTTATCCCAGCTTCTGAAGGCTAGACATCTGTATAGCTGTTCAGCAAGAGCTGGCATCTCATTAGTGCAATACAAAGATATACTACAATGAATTTTGAGTCTATGAAGCAGCATAATAGTCTAATTGGATGTTGCTTTCTTTCTACAGCGTTCGGTTACTTTGTGTGGAAAAATTACATCAGCACCCTTAAATGTACAGTCGTTCTCTAGTGTGATATCACCGGTCTGTCTGAGATCAAACTTTTGAAAAATAATCTAGTTTTTCTTAGGAACTGTGACATCCTTAGGTGATTATTAAAAATTTCAAAATACTTTCAGAATACTTCTAGAATACTTGGGTGGTTATGAGTTTTATTTATGCATTTTTGAAGTAATGTTTTGATTAAAGCACTGAAGTGTCGCTTGTGTATTTAAGAAAAATGTGGAATATATCAATATTGCTAAAAATGTCCTGCGCTTCCATTTCATTTAGACTGTATAGCAGTACTTTTTGCCTGTAAGTAGAGAGCATTTCTTAGTTTTTAAGAAGCATGATAGTCTGATTTTTATGTATATTGGATACTTTTTAAATTTTGATACTGTACTTTGCCTTTGGCTGTGCCATATGCAGAGAAACTCCTAGAATAACTTAAATTGATAACTACCTCCAAAGAGAAAAAAGCTGAGGACTCTTAGGACAGGTGGGAGCGGTATATTTTCATTTTAGGCATTTGGCGGCCGATTTATTTCACAAGTTTTGTTTTAATTGATTAGTATTTCAAAAGAAGAGCTAAACCCTGTTTGGCTCAGACACCTTCCAGTCTCCCCTTTCACCTGTGGGATCAGTTGCCTTACCTGCCTCCCTACCCACTTTTTCAGTAATGTTCTTCCTTTTTGGTAGCTACCAAGAACAACCTTCAGCAGCTTTTCCCAGCCGTCAGAGTATTCGGTCTGTTTTGCCTGCTCCCATGAATATCTCTGCTTAAGCAAAGCTGTGCCGCTGCCCTTCATTCCAGAAAGCATGAATCATCTCAACTTTGTGTATTTCTGTACCTATCTATATAAAGCCAATAAGGATGGGGTGGTTCCAGTTTTGTTAGGCTTCAAGCCAACTCCAGAGTATGTAGAGTTTAATATTCTATGGATTGCAAAGCAACAAAGTTTTGTTTAATAAGAGAAGGCACAGGGTCAGCTTTTCCCCATGTCTTTTATCCTCTGGTCTAATTTCTCTTCATATTAATTGTGCTAACTTTTTTCAGCAAGGAAAGCATAAGTTGGGCTGTAGAAGAAGAAAGACCATCTTCTCCCTGCTTTTCTTTAGCCTGCCGTTAGGGAAGCACTTCGGGAGTGGTGGTAGAATAGCCTTGTTCTGCCTGATGCTACTGCACCTCAGCGTATTTCTTCCCCGCTAAAACACGGAGGGAAGAGTTCCCACTTCTGCAGCTGTGAGGCAGGTTCTCCTGGGTTCACAAGTTGAGCAGAACAAAAGAGCTGGAAGCTGCTGCCTGGGGCCCCTGCCGCTTCCTAGTGGAGATAGGGCTTTTTTTCGGTGTGTTTCATTTTAAAGAGAGAAATGAATTGTTTGGAGGCCATAAAAGTGTTTTGACTATCTGATACTTCCAGAAGAAGGTGGTCTGTAAAGCCGCATCTGTTCAGAGCTGGCTCAGTAGCTGTCTCCAGGGAGGAAGGCAGAAGTCATCTGGCACACAACACTCTGCACAACTTAAAATGACAAACTCCTCATTCTTATGAAATGAGTCCTGGCATAGTTAATATCCACACAGAGCAGTCATCAATGTTGTTCACTTCCAGCCCCTGCAAATTGCTCAATGATTTCTTCAAGACTTGCTGAGGTAAGGAGCAAGAGGGCCAGGAGAAGACTTGAAGTAGTGAAGACTCTTAGGATCTTGTTAAACAGATAGGATCCTAGTGCTAAATAAGACATTAAACTTAGACGCTAGGACCTCAGTGGCAGACACTGGAGACCAGAGAAATTCTTGATTAATAGATGGTGGAAGACTGTCGATTTAATTTACTGTTATTCTAAAGCAGGGGCTTTTAACCTCTTGTCAGTATGTAAACCTCAAAGGTCTACCTCTGCAGATGATCTAGCAGATAAGGACTTTTCCTTAATCGTTCTTTTTCAGACTGATAGGGATAGCTGCTGTTTCTTAGACAAAGCACTTTGTTTTCAAATGCATCTTTTTAATTGCTTTTCTGTCTTAGGGGACATGTTGAAATAAAACTCCAGTCAAACTGAATAGCTTCAACACCAAAGATGCTTGTGTTTGTGTAATGCTTCATCCTCTGAAATTATTTCCTGTTGTTTAAATCCATGTGTTTCATCTGTTGGATATCAAATTGTAAAATGAATTAGGACACTTTTCGTCAGGCCTTCAAATATGACCTCATGAGCTCAAATGGCTTCCAAGAGGCACTTTGGAAGGTGATTTTAGGAATACTCATAAAAAGCATTATTTCTTCACAGTGCCTCGTTCATTTCAATAGCCCAGTCCCTCATGCCAGCGAGTGAACTTTTTGAGTGTTATTTTGCAACATTTACTTTGTGTTTCTTAATTCTGTTTTCAGTGTATGTGGTGTTAATTGTGAACTGCTAACCAGGATCAGACTTGCACTGAGGTTTGGCACCACTAGGTTTTCTTACAGACATAAGTGTTCTCAGAAGTAGCTAAATAATTAATAGAAATAGTTCACTGAAAAGATACACTGGTTACACTTCTTACCAGAAACTTGAGGTATAGTTTAGAAATGGTTAAATATGCAGCCTGCTGATGTTATGTACTAATCAGGTGTTTAAGTAATGTCTGTTATAGGCATGTATGATCACAAGTAGACGATAACGGGGTTGTTTGCCATAGTTCTAAAATCTGTTTAAATGTTGAAGTACTTAAAGATTCTGCTAGCCATTGGTGAGCCCTTTATAAACGGCACTATGAGTGTAATCTTGGAGATGATGACTGAAGGCCCTTGGCTATTCAATCCCTTTGTTGCTTTTAATTTTGGTTTTGTATCCCAGTGAAGAATGACATTCCCATTCTTGTTCAGAACAGAAATACATACAAGTGGTGCTTCATCTAAGCAAAATGGTAGTGAAAAGCTTTCGTGATTGTGTGGATGTTTGGTTTTGATTGTTATCTTGAATATTTAGTGCATTGACTCTCAGGTTGTGTACAGTTTACCTAAAGAGGATTTTCTTTGTTTTTCAAGGGATCCATAAGTCGCAAAGTTTGCGGGCAGTGATGTATTGGAAAAGTAGGGAGCTGCGGGTAGAAATACAGGTATCAGTCCTGGGCTTCATTCCCAGCTCTGCCGCTGGCAGAGATTTCTAAGAGCATGCTTTTGAAGCAGCCTTATACTTCGGGTACCCGACGTCCAAGGACAACCGCTGGTGTGGGTCCGTGTCAGGAGGGGTGCCTGAAGTCAGGCAGCTGTATGGAAACTGTTGTCAGAGGCCCCTGCTCTTGTGACCAAGGCTTTGACGTACCTGCCCATCACACCCACACAGTCACCACCTTGCCGTGCTCCTTGGAGATGAAGGGTGATCAAAACCACACTGTTAGCCTTTCCACCATTGCGTAGGTCTGCCGCCTCACTTATAATCCCCCT
This sequence comes from Burhinus oedicnemus, assembly GCA_008921705.1. Classification (NCBI taxonomy): domain Eukaryota; kingdom Metazoa; phylum Chordata; class Aves; order Charadriiformes; family Burhinidae; genus Burhinus; species Burhinus oedicnemus. The sequence goes on from VFFE01007703.1 coordinate 3,156,616, forward strand.
GAGTTTCGAAAGAGCGTAAGGTTCATAAGTAAAGGATGTCGCGCAGCTACATGGTGGTAATGATAGCGTGGTTTTGTGTAGTGCTGTTTTTTAGGTGAGTGAAATACTTGATGGTACCTGCTGAAATCTTGTTCTGTGCTTATGAAAAAAATGGGGTTTTTTGTTAAGAAAAGACTTCATAAAATTCTCATGTGGGTGTCACTTCATGATAACAGAAAAAAACTATGAAGATTTTTCAGAATCTTAGGCAAGATCCTCAGTTTAAGGGCTCATTACTCTGCCGAAACAATGTATTAGACCTAAGTATAAATATACTTCCAGTTAGAACGTTGATGAAACAAATCCAGCTCGAGGGGATGGTAAGTGACATTCATTCTTGCAGAGTGCGTTGGCAAAGAGACCAGTCAAGGCCTTGCACGGTGTTGAACACCTTTCTGACGTTGAACAAGTGCAATCAGCAGGTCAGATCAGGATTGCCAGTGCCGCTGTTGTTCTCTCTGTCTGCTATGTTAGTTTATTGCCTTTTTTTTTAACTGCTGGAGCATTCTTTTAAGTTTTGGTGTCACTGCCTAGAATTAAAGCAGAAGTGAAATACATTTTTTTGTAAAGAAGATAGTTCGAGTAAGAAGGGAAACAAATTACCTATGTGTCTTTCTGTAATGTCAATATTACGCTTAAAAGAGAAAGGCCGTTGTCTTTGGTTCTCATTCACTTCATTTACTGTTGAAGCACATTGCTGGACCATCTGCCTTGTGACGAGTTAATTTCTTTTAATTTCTTAAAGAGACTGGAGTGATGGGTCTGTGGACTCAGGTCCTTCATGTGAGATGGTACTGGGTCTGGCATCTACATTGTCAGCCCATGTGTAGGCTTTTCTAAGCTCTGACATAGCTGTTAACGAGGTGGATGTTCAAATGACACGTTTGTGAGAGCGAATATGCTCTCACATATTTGTGAAAGTAAATATGACACTTGCATTTGTGAGAGGCGTTTCAGCTGTCAGTCTGCATCCATGCTGGAGAAGTTTAGAAGTTAATGTCCAGGGGACAGAGTGGGTTTTGATATGTTTAATTAAGATAGTTCTCCCATTCTTGGTATCTGTTGTTCTTATCTGTTGTTCATAAATCTTGTTTGTATGATACCTTTCTCTTATTTTTCTAGAAAATACAGGATTGTTAAATTTCTGGAAAAAATATTTCAATTCTTTTGATCTTTCTTACGCTTTTAAAGATCTTTGTCCTTAACCCACAGCCTGCCTTGGATGATAGAGGAGGTGCTCTTGGGTGGTCCTCCTCCTGGAGAACACTTCACTGAACACACTCCCAGTGCAAACCAGCCAGCTGAGGGGATGGCATGTGTTGTTAGAGTTTCAGAAAGGGGTGTCGCTCACATTCTTCGCATGGTGTATGGCCGGACGGGACATCGCGCGCAGCCCCATGGTGGGCCTGGTGGATGTGCAGGTGGAGCTGCTCCTCGGCTTCCCGGGGACAGCCTGGACCCAAGCCAGGGCCTCTGGGGGCCACGAGTTGGGGAAGCACAGAGCACTCTCTGGGTGCAGGGCTTGGAAGCTCTGCTGCTGGGAAAGCTGAGCAGTTGTGTAAATGTTGTAGCCTGCTGGGTCCGCAGCGCCCAGCTGAATACCAGGAGAGTAGGTGTCTTTAACTGCAATCCCATCTAAAAGACCCTTGATTGAGGAGAAGTAGATATTGAACACCTTTGCCGTGCCATATAGGTGGCCTGTTCTAGATCTGGCTCTAAAATAATCTAGATCTGGCTCAAAATTATCACTGTCACAGAAATGGTTCTTTCTGTTCTATTTCCAGATTGAGTCGGCAAGCTCAAACCATCTGGGTGGAAGGGTGTAGTTTGATCAGCCATTCAGGAATACTGCTTGCATTGACTTCAGTAGCCAGGCATGGAAAATGGGTTTAAAAATGTGTAAGGCTGAGAGGCAACACAAACCCTTCTCTGGAGCTAGTTTGGTGAGTGCAGCACAAAAGCTTGGTATCGCATGAGTTTTGTTTTTCCGGAGGTAACGTAAAACAATGCATTGCTTTCTGTAAACCCGCTAAGATCCTCTTGAATATGCGTTGCTTAAAAACCATTAGGAAAAAACATTTCTGAAGCTGCATTAGCTTATTAGAGCTTTTCTTCTGTGCGCACTGCACAGGCAGCTCGTAGAGAAGACAGGACTCCGGATCCAGGGCTGTTTGTTTTTTGTAGCTGCAGAATGTGACTTAAAACACGGCATTACTGGCTGGCCCATTTTTGACGTTCCTGCCAATTAATCTTGCTCTATACGTAGTCTTCTTAAAACCTCAGCAGTGCAATCCGGGTGCGTATTCTAACTTGACTTACATAACTTTAATTTATTGCATAAACTCCTGTAGATGCTCTGTTAGGAATGACAGTATTTATAGGTATCATTTGTGTGTTACTTAGTGAGGCATAATCCAAGTCATCACTGAGCAGGTGGGAAATAGAAGGCAACAGCTGTAATACTGAGGAAGAGATGCAGGTCAGGAGTTGGAACACTGAGATTAAAGGGGTGACTTTTACTCCACTGTCTTTACTTTGTCATGCTTGCTATGAGTAGATGTCAAGACCCTCTGGTATATAAACCGCTGCACTTATATTTCTTCCCCCCCTCCTCCCCCTTTTTAAATTATTTTTATTTTTAGTTAGTGAATCTGATCATTTTCCTCTTCTGATATTTTAAGTCTTACTGACTTTAGTGGAAACAGGATTTCCTGTGGTGATTAAAACCACAGGTGCTAGGATTAAGGAAGGCCCTTTTTTTGGTGGTACATGGACTAAAACCGGAATGATACAGAGAAGATTAGTGTGGCATCCTCGGGGCTGACAGGCAGATTTGGAAGAGCACATGAGGGGATCAGCCTCTGGGAGGTGTAACCACGGGGGAACTTCTCTGGCATTCACGAGATTTTTATGAAGACTTCGGTCTTAACTGGTTTAAAGATGGGAATTGGCTGTTGGAGGCAGAAGCCTTTTTGGATGCAGCATTGATGTGCAGAGCCTTTATAGAAAACAAGTATATTTTTAGGATAGGCGGTTTAGACCACTGATCGTTGCATTGCTTCCCGAGCCCCCCCGATGTCCAGCTGCGCGCTTTGGAGAGAGAGAGGGCAGCTTTACTACAGGGAAGCTGTTTTCTGGGTTGTCAAATCCAAGCCGTGTAAGATGTGGATAAAACCCTAGCACTGAAATACAGACTAATGGTCACGTTCCTTTCTGTTCCCTTTTTCCTCTTATGGATAAGGCTTTTTTTTTGGGGGGGGGGAGTGATGATGTTATTCTAAGGGACAGCTATAATATCTTAGCACCTCCTGAACATTCCCCTTTTCTTCAAATTTTAGTTGTCCTGGCTTAAGGTGTCTTGGGACCAGGATCCTATCTAAAGTTCCTTTTTTTTTTTTTTTTTCCTTTTCTTTTGCAATCGCATTCTAGATGTCTTTTATTAAGGTAGAGTTTTAAACACAGAGACTGTACACTGCTGCGGGGACATTACAGCTTGCTGTAATGCTGTGTTCTCACTCAGTGGTGGAGGTGGTGCCATTGCGTAAGAACACAGAGGTGACACCTGAATGGCTTTTTGGACCAGATCCTGTTGGTACTGTTCTCTTGTAATTGTTTCCACTGAAGTTACTGAATCTATTTGCAGGAGCGAGAACTTTTATTTTTTTTATGTATGTATGTGCATGTGTATACAAAAAAATGTATTTATAAAATATATAAAAATGTGTATCTATAAATGTATATAATATATATAAAAATAAAAGTTCTAGTTCCTTCTATAATATGTATTATATATTCTTTCCTATATATAAAATATATAAAAAAATAAAAGTTCTCATTCCTACAAAGAGGTTCTCTCTCTCTCTCTCTGTATATATATATATCAGAAACACACCTTTGATTTGCAAGTTGACAAGTAGTTACATATGTATTTGTATATATGGATGGCAGTCTTGCGTGTCAAACAGCATGTTCTATGAAGTAGCCTTTATCTTCTGGAACACGAGCGTTGCAGGAGTAGCGGGCTGCGGCTGCGTGAAATGCAATCCTAGGGGCAGTGGAGCTGCTTGTATTAGTAAGGTCAGCCGGATTTGCTCTCAAATTCATTCAGGCATTACTGCGCACGCTAATGAAAGGTGCAGCACAGAAGTATGGACTTCTACTTCACTAAGGATAATAAACAGTAAAATCTAAGGTTTTATTATGGTATATATTACAATTTTCCATTATTTGTCATCTCCTCTTTGCCTCGCCTTTATTAGGTGCCACCTTGGCTCTACGCGTTGAACCTTCGTACGTGTATTTTTATAAAAAGGAGAATTCAAACGTTTTTTTCCCCTAGCACCCTGCATCAGAATATCCGGGATTCTACACGACCACAGTTACGGCTGCAGATTTCTGTGCGTGCCACAAAGAATTAATTGTGCGATCATCCTGCACTCGTCATCAGTGTGAGAGTTTACAAAAGTCACCTCTTAACTTTTAAACGTTATTCCTCTTCCAACAATGTTCTTTAGTTTATGAAATGTGGCCAGCCACCTTACTTAATGACCCGGTCGTCAGCAGTTTTAGAAAGATTATTGCCTTTGTATTTCGCACAGCACATTTGCGTATAACCAAAACAATCTAAAAAGAAACCACAAATTGTAAAATCCTGACCACGTAATTTTTAAGTTAATAGGAAACATGAAACCTTTACATTTAGTGAAGTAACTTTCCAGGTGTCCCTGTTTTTCTAATAAACAGTTACTGTTTATTAAAAAAAAAATCAATATATAAAAAGACAGTATTGTATTGAATTAAAAGCTCCAAAACAGATAAGTTCTGTTCTTTCCCTGTGTGCACGTGAAGGGCCCGTTCCTGCTTTTTGACTTAGAAAGCTTCCACTGACGGCAGCCCCACAGGATAAGTCTGTTTTATAAAGGCACGGGGAACAGATAAGTGTAAGTGGAGTTAAACTTCAGTGTCTGATAATCCCAGCAGCTTTTGAAACTAACAGGTAATCATTAAATAAAAACTATTTTGGAATGAATAAAAGAAAAAAAGCTTTTTAGGCTAGAATACAAAGCCGTAATTGGGATGATTTTGACAGATATATTAGTCCTGAAAATTAAAGGTAGGATGTGGGAGCTGGATTACCTGTGCAGAAGGGCAGGTGTGTTGAATCCTGATGATACTCCTCCGTCCGGCTTCGTAGGGCGCACACAGTTTGGCTCGGTTGTTTCTCACAGTTTTTGATTGCCTCTGCTGTGCGTCACTCACTTCAGCAAGGTAGAAACGGCACCTGGTTAGAGTCTAGTCTGCAGGACTTCTATGGCAAAAAAAAAAAAAAAATAAATGCGCTAGGGAGGAGATTTTAGAAATAAGATCAGGTACATCATGATGTACATCATGATGTATGTGTTCCAGATATTTTCCATTTACAAAATGGAAAGTCGGTGTTTACGCATGTCGATGTGTATTTGAATGATACGGCTAGCAGGTAGGTGTCCCTTCCTGGGGCAAACCGGAGCAGCTCTGGCATGTGTGATGGGCCTTCTGCAGCTGCTGGGGATTTAGCCCAAGTGGACAGGGCTTTTGGAATGGAGAAGCTGGAGCCCGGCTCTGCTGCAGCACCTGGGAAGTTCTGCCTAGCAAAAACATCACCGTGGTGATACCGGAAAGTTTTAGGGGATCGAGCTTTGTTGCACTGGTGAGGCAAAACGGAGACCTGCACCCGGGTAAGCCTGACACCTGTGTCACGCTAAAAGGGTCAGCAGAGAAGCAAACGGGTCATCTCGAATGGGAACAAAACCAAGATTTATTTTAATTCTTTTTTTTTCCTAGCTGGTCTGAAAGACTCTGAGGAAACATTGCCAAATCAGAAGGGATCTCAGCAACTTGTAAAATCCAGTCGGACTGGTTTGCTGTCAGCCTGGCTGGATCTCTAGTGCCTTACGTGGAGCTTGGACCTCCAAGACCTCTGGCTGCGTGGGCAGCCTGGCCGGTGGGCACCAAGCACATGAGGTTCGGTAGCCTCCAGCAGGGCATCTCTAAGGCTCTGGGACTTCTGAAAGATGCTGCAAAGTTTGGCCTTTTTTTTCTAACTGGAATAAAAATGAACTTGCAAGAATCAAACCACCGTGCCATCTGGCAGGGCTGTATCCGCAGAGGTCTCCTGCGAGAAGTTCCCCGCAGAAGGAGAACGTCGAGCACTGTCCCCATGGCTGCCCCGAGGCAAGTGGTGGGCAGTGCACTTACAGCAGCGAAGCGTTACAGAGCCAGAGATGCTGCGTAAGGAACTTCTCCATGGTTTCAGCTGTAGCTTTTGGAGGAAATAATTTAATAACCCTTTTCTTTAGAAGTATTTGCGGTTGAGGTACCGGGTGTAACAGAGCCGGTTCCTCAGCTGGTCAGGAGCGGAGCTGTGAGATGTAGCGGCTCGGGGAACTGTCCCCTTGGTTTTGTACAGGTGTGGTGCAGAAGTGAAACCAGCTGAGTCTACATGTTGAGCGTGCGTGTTTATTTGAGTAATTTTGGAAACACTGCCATTCCTGACACTGCAGCTGTGTTTTTGAGGTCAGCAGGAGCAGGACATCGACATGTAGGGCAGTAAAAGCGGGATGTTGTGGCAGAGACGTTTAATCTGGCCTTGCAGGAATTCAGAGGTTTAAGGGAAAGGCACCGTGAGCCCTTCCATCAGGAGGCTGCAGGCTCGGCTGTGCCCGCAGTGCTGTACATACCCACGCGCTTTTAAAGAACGAAGAGTAAGTTTACCGTCGGAGTCTGTGTGTGTGTGTACACATACCTGGAAATAATACATTTCCTTAGCTCCTTCTTCTCTCGGAGAATCCCAGCTCTGCTGGTACCCACAGCAGCAGCATTAGGTTAGCTGGCCGCATTGGTGCAAGGTTCTCCTACAGCAGAGCCCTGCCAATGCAAACAGCGTGCAGCAGCTCCTCCATCAGCCCAGCACGCAGCCACAGCTGCTGGGAGGAAGCACTTTTCCTTGCGGACACGCTTGGGAAGGAAAAACTCGCTTTTCATTTTGGGGCTGCCATTCTGGAGCTTCAGAAAACAGTTGAATGCTTTGCAGAAAGAAGATGGTTCCTGAGGGGTGGTCAGCTGGAGAAAGTCTTTGGTGGTGTTTGGCTGGTTTATAGAATCATAGAATGGTTTAGGTTGGAAGGGACCTTAAAGATCATCTAGTTCCAACCCCCCTGCGGTGGGCAAGGACACCTCCCACTAGACCAGATTGCTCAAAGCCCCATCCAGCCTGGCCTTGAACACTTCCAGGGATGGGGCCTCCACAGCTTCCCTGGGCAACCTGTTCCAGTGTCTCACCACCCTCACAGTGAAAAGTTTCTTCCCAATATCTAAGCCTACCCTCTTCCAGTTTGAAGCCATTACCATTCGTCCTATCACTACATGCCCTTGTAAAAAGTCCCTCTCCAGCTTTCTTGTCAGCCCCTTTCAGACACTGGAAGGCTGCTCTAAGGTCTCCCCAGAGCCTTCTCTTCTCCAGGCTGAACAACCCCAACTCTCTCAGCCTGTTCCCATAGCAGAGGTGCTCTAACCCTCTGATCATCTTTGTGGCCCTCCTCTGGACCCATTCCAACAGGTCCGTGTCCTTCTTATGCTGGGGGCTCCAGGGCTGGACACAGTATTCCAGGTGGGGTCTCACGCGAGTAGAGTAGAGGGGCAGAATCCCCTCCCTCAACCCACTGGCCACGCTTCTTTTGATGCAGCCCAGGATGTGGTTGGCCTTCTGGGCTGCGGGCACACATTGCTGGCTCATGTTGAGCTTCTCATCCACCAAGAGCCCCAAGTCCCTGTCCTCAGGGCTGCTCTCGATCCATTCTCTGCCCAGCCTGTATTTGTGCTTGGGATTGCCCCGACCCACGTGCAGGACCTTGCACTTGGCCTTGTTGAACTTCATGAGGTTGGCACAGGCCCAGCTCTCAAGCTTGTCCAGGTCCCTCTAGATGGCAACATGTCTTACATGATTCTCTGTGCTTTCAGATAGATCCCGGTCATCCTATCTCACTTCTATGTGCTTGCCTGTAATACGGAGGGCAATGGCCCAGCTGTGCTTCTGAATGCCTGTGGCCCTTCGAGTACCATGTTCTTCTACGTGTTTCTTCATCTCTGGACACAAAGCAGAGGTTCTTCAGAAACAGCCTTGTCCTACCTAGGAGGTTGTGACTGGAAACTCCTGGCAAGTAAAACCTGCGAAGACCTAATTCAGAAGGGGATATAGGGCTAAAATGGGCGAGGGTGAAGAAAAGGGCTACTTGATCTCTTTATGAAGTTAATGTTGATGTACGTGGGTGATAAACGGATTGTGAAAGAAAAGCTTTATGGCAGGGATGCCTAGTAGAGTAATTTCCCTAGGGCAGAGGAGGGCAGCTGTCCTCCTGAGGTCAAAGCACGAGACGTTCCCCATGTACACGCACTGGAGGAGGCACGGATGGAGCCGGCGGTGTTTGTTGTGGCCGAAAGAGGCAGCAGAAAAATGGAATTACAGACGCAGCCTCAGCATTTGGGGCTCGAGAGTCTGTCAAGTGCCGATGAGGATGTGTTTGCGCGCTTCCCACAGGAGGGGAGACCTGGGAGAAGGAGCAAGCCCTCCCCGGCTCTCACGCCCGCCCTGCCCGGCGGGTAGCGCCGGTTACCGAGCAGCCGGGCAGCGGGGAGAATCGCCCGGAACACCCGTGGAAGCGGCAGGCGGGAGGCAGGCGAGGGGCTGCGCCGAGGCTGAACGGCTCCCGCTGACGGTGCGGGGCACATCCCCGCAGCCGTGCGGAGAAGGGCTTTCCAAGGGGCGCGTAATTCTTCCTCTAAAGCAAGGCATGGTATTTGGCCCGCTTACTTTAATAACAGCTGCAAGCAACATTAAAGCCTTACTTAAAAAAAAAAAAAAGGAAAAAAAAAAAAGAAAGAAAAAAAACCCACCCACAACCCTGGCAGGAGTTGCTTTTGCTTCCCGGCTCCGGGCTGCCTCCCCGCTCCTCTTCCTCCCTCCCCGGGGGTGAGGCACCTCGGCGGGCGGCGGGGGACGAGTCCCTCGCCGGCTGCGCGGAGCGGAATAAATAGGCGGGCGGCGGCGCGGCCGGCGGAGCCCTCCGCTCCCCGCAGCCCCTCCACGTCACTCCGCGGCGAGGCGAGCACGTGGGGCGGGGAGACCTTATAAATCTCCCTCTCCCCGCGCGGCCGTGATGTTATCTGCTGGCACCCGTCCCCTCCGCGCGGGGAGAGCCGAGGGGCCGGGGGCGGCGTGCGGGGGGCGCCGGGCGGAGCGCTAGATCCGCCGGGAGCCGGGCGCCGCGCCGCCGGGGCCAGCCCCGAGACCCGGCGGGGGAGGAGGAGCGGCGCTGGGCTGCGCTGCCCTGCGGCCGGCCGCTGCGCGCCCGCGATCCGCGGGGAAAGGCTGTCGGGGCGGCGGCGGCGGCGCTGCCTCGCTGACTGCGGCGTGGGGTTGGCGTTTCGGAAGGAGGAGGAAGAGGAGGGAGCTGGAAAAAAAAAAAAAAAAA
>VFFE01007703.1:3166183-3264184 GCA_008921705.1 Burhinus oedicnemus
ATGTATATTCTTTTTTTTTTTTTTTTTTTTTTAATAAAAAGTATATTTGGAGCCAAGTGGGTATGAGCAGAGAGGTTCAGTATCGTTCACAGCCATAGCGAGAACGCAGAAATCGTGCCTGTTTTCCACGTTGGTATACTGTGGTATTTTGCTGGTGTTCTTGGAGGAAGTCAGCACTTTGTTTTGAGACCTAGCGGACGATGCCCCGGGCAGGCGAATGAGCACCTCCGGGCGAAGGTTAGGAAGACCGGTAGCAGTGCCTTGGCTTGTGGGGTTGCCCCTGTAACAGAGAGTCTCTGAGAATTGCAAAACGCATCCGTCCGGAGCACGTCTGTCCTTTTTCCTCGCGTGAGCAAACTACACAGAACCGATAGTCCAAAATGCAGCCGCCTACTTTCCAGAAAATTAAAATATCTGTGGTGTGTGACTTGGATGGTGTTGACAAAAGAGAAACTATTTTTAAAATGTTGTCAGAGGCCAGATTTGTACTGAAGTATCGATAGAGGGTTTGGAAGAGCAAAGGAGATTGCAGGTACCTACCAACAGAGTGCATCAGACGTTTGGGATCGGAGGGCCAGTTAGCGGCAGATCCAGTACTACTGTGCAAGGGCTGTCGCTAACATCCGAGTAAGTAGGTTAACTGTTTTTCCACTGCTCTCTAGTTATGCTGGATGGAGCGAACCTTTCCAAAAAAGACAGAAGGGAAGAAATCGCTCCACCATATTTTAAAGGAAGAAATTGAAAGCGCAGCTCCGGCGGCCACGGGCGCTTTCTCCTAGACGTCTCGGAGTGAATTTTTTTAACTCTAGGGTTTCTGCCGCGTCGGAGGGAGGCAGGAGGGAGAAGGGGATCAGTGTGAACGCGCTGGAGGTCAAAAGCCGCTGGAAGGAAGGCATGGGAAAGATCAGTGGTTCAGTTTTTACCACAAGTTGTTAGCGTTCAGTAACTGACTACGACCCAAGTATTACAAATATGCTCTAATTATACTCATAGTCAGCAATATATCACTGCAGATCGCTGATAGGTCTTTGTGGGGCATTTTGTAAAGTTCAGACTAAATATTTTTAGCGATGAGGAGATTTAAAAGGAAAACTATAAGAGATATTGTATATACCCTAAGGCGTATTTTGTCTTAAATATTATCCTTGGCCAACTGTACTGTATAAATACAGTAAATATGAATAGAACTGGCAAGATGCCAATCTCCTGGGATGAATTTTAGTCAAGAAGGTATTTATGGGATATAAATAATACTGTGTCAACATTTAAAGAAGGGATCTGATTAGTTTTGAATTTATTCGTATTAATCTTTTCACATGCTGTTAGTTTAAGGCTCAAAGTAAAGTTGTGCTAAGGTTTACTCGTAGTTTGCACTGAGGAAGTAGGGGGGCATCTGGCTTGACAGTCCACTTGAGGTTAGAGGCACATCGAGTCAGAATATACGTGGAAATTCAACGAGTCAGGGACTGCCGGACTCAAAAACAACAGATGTGAAAGGCAGTGGCGGAAAAAAACACTACAAAGAGGTTTGGAAAAACCAAAAGGCTTTTGTCTGTCAAGCATGCTTGCCTGCATTGTGCTCGTGACAGCATGGATTAGATACCGAAGGTCTGAATCTCTCCTAAGTCCAGCTGGCAGTCAGAAATTGAGTTGTTCTATGGAGAGGTTTAGAGAGGAAGGTGGGATGTGGAAGCTGAGCACAACATCGGAGAGAGCTCTTGCGAGTTCTATGCCTAGATGAAGCTACCTGAGTACATGCTTAATACTGATTTCTGTGAAAGCTGGATCATGTCACAAGTTTTCTACTTATCAGTTCTTCTGTGATTATCTAGGGCCTGATACATAAGCTAGTTAGTTATTTGAGGCTGGGTGATAATCGCCATTGCACTGATAATAAACAGAAATTTCATGCTAGCACAGTTAAGGATGGCGAACTGTAGTACTAATGCACGACTGGGATACTCGAGAAAAACAGGCAGCACGTGTGTGCAGGGGCTGGGGCCCAATTCTGGCATCTTCATTCATGGCAATTTATCACAGTCAGCTGGTCGGTACTGATGGCTTAAGGCTAATGCAGGTAAATTTTTAAGTTTTCTGCGTTCTTGGAGATAGGTCTATAAGTACTCAGAAATCGCAGTTCTTCTGGATTTGGGCCTGGTTTTGCATGGATTTTAAACTACTTTAGCGTGAAGGAGCCTCCATGGGTTCCAGCCTGCACTGGGTGGTAGGATTAGTCTCCTCAGCAGCTCTGTGCCATGAATATTTCTTTAGATAGACTGTCATCCTGCTGACTACTCACCTCATGAAAGACAACATTATAAACTGGCTGGGCACAATGACATGCTTCTACTTTATCAACAAGGACTCGATTTACCAGCAATTATACGTATGTGGGCTCCTTGTCTTCAGGGTACCAGAATTACTCGTGCTCCGTGGCTGCCGGCACTGCCTGCATCATTACCACGATGTTAACAGCTATGGCTGTGCAGCTCGCCTGGGTTTGCATTTAACAGAACACAGAACTTGATCTTCCAGGATTTCCTATGTTGTTAATGATACGGAAACAGTCTCAGAAGGAATACCTTATTTTAAAACCTTCTAGCTATGCTGGCCCTATGGTCGTGCTCTGGAGCACTTCTTGTTGGAGGCATTTGCTGGTCTTACTCTCTGGTTTGCAGAGACCAGAAGCCTTCCCCGAGGAGAGACGTGGGAGGAACGGTTCCTTGCTCCTCGTTCATGAACGGCGCTTATTGCAGTCTTCCTGGGTGGTGATGAAGAAACCCAGGAAACTGCAAACAGCTTTAAAAAGGGACAGGGTGATTTTCTGGACAGTAGTGCTCTACATCTTGAGAGGGATAATAAAATAACATGCTCTGGTGCACTAACCAAGGGCAGCTGAAACCAAAGAGAGCTCTCTTCTTCCACTCCCACTCGCGTGGAGCAGATGGTGGGGTGCACCACGTGTGTTTCCCGACTGCCTTCTGAATCACCAGTGACTTGCTGTAAGCAGGGCACCGAGCTGGGAGAGGGAGAAGTCCACAAGCCAGTCTGGCCTGGTAAATGGTTCCTGTGTTTCTTCCAGAGGATGAAACCTACAGAAAGGCAAAACACCCGTGACCCCCCTCTTGAACGCTGCAGGGTCAGAAGACCTGCAAGACAAAAATGTCGGGCTATATTCCCCAGTCCTTTCTGTAACCCTCCTTGAGTTTGTCTCTGTTGTCTGTTCTACAGAGGCACTTTGGTGAGTGAAAAGGTTAGATGTGCACCACTGCCTCTGCTGCTCCCCACCCCCCAGCCCGCTGGCAGTGTGAGTGTTTTACGGTCCCAGAGACCTATCTGGAAATGTGCCCTTGTCTTCTGCTCATGGCTGGAGATGTGCAGGGAGTACCCAGAGCACATGCCTCTCTTGCTGGCTCCACTTAATTGCAGGACTGGGTGCGAGTAGGTGATTGTGCTAAGAAAGCAGAGCGTCACCTTCTGGTTTCAGCCTTGCTCGTCCTTGGTGGACTGGGTGAGATCAGTAGTGGTCATCAGGATGGCTGTGTTACTTTGAAGTTACTACTTCCAGCATTTGCTGTCAGTTTGAGATTCCTGCCTGCGCCAGAGCTGAGCAAAAAAGATGAATGAGAACTCCTGGTTGTCATCCTTGGTGAGCTTCTTCGGCACAGTTCCGAAACACGCACAGAGCTTCACACACATGAATGGACTTATTAAGATTAAGGTTCTGTGTATGCCTAATTAGCTTCCCGAATTGGGGCCCGGTTTATGGTGCATTTGCAGGGATGAACACAGCCAGACGGTTCAAATCCTTCTCGCTGCATTGAAATCTGTCATTTGGGCATCGGAGCCCAGTGAGAGGGAGATGCTTTACAGGATTTTTTTTCGAGAGGAAAAAAGAGGCTCTTTAGTACTCCCGTGATCCCGAAGAAAGCTGACCCTCTTGGGCAGCTGGCAGCTTTTGCCTTTGCAGTGTCTGTGCTACACTGCTCCTGTATTACAGATAAAGAGAGGAACCCCAGGGTATGGTGACAAAACGAGTCATGAGTGAAGATACACAAATGTTTCCGTTCCTGTTGTGAAACCACATGCTGCACGTTTTCAAGCAGGCAGTTTTTAGCTTGAGGATGATACGCTCCCCAGGTATTATTTAATGTAATACTGTGTTATGGATGTTTCTGCTGATTTGTTTAGACTAAAAAGTTTGTTTTGGTCGTTTCTTTAGGGAAAGTTTGCATCCTGCCTTCAGCCACAGGCTGTTGCTTGTTTCCCTTTCAATCTGCGATGTGGCCTAGTAGGTGCCTACCTCCAGCATCACTGTCGGTTGGCTTCCTGTAGTAGTCTATGTGAAGCAGCTATGTTTCTTCTTAAAACAGCTCCCCCACACTTGTCCTCGCTGTCCTTGCTGCTGTTAAGTGATTGCAGCTGGGCACCCAACTGTACGAGACATACAGCTGCAAGGCGTAGAGGAGAAACTCAAATCTTTGACAAGAGGATGAGGAGCTGCGAAAAAAACAAAACCTAGTGTGAAGAGTTGTGTTTTATCTCCTTCCCATCTGACCAGTTGTTTTTGAATTTACGAATGACTCATGAGCCTGTTTAGTACTGTGGTTCTCTTAGCTCGAATGGCACAGGCTAGACCTGGCTTCGTTAGACCTGTCTGGTGAGCAGGTTTATACTTGTTTTTGGTGCTCGGCAAGTTGGTCCAGAGTAGAGAAGTTGCCTCTTTGGGTAGCGTAGCATTCTCTAAACCAGCAAGGTTTTCCAAAGGGAACGACACGGCAGTTCATGCATGTTGCTTGGAAAGCTCCTGGCTCCTTGTGGAGGAGGTCAAGCAGGATGAGTTTAGGTGGCAGCGCAGAGAGACTGTTCGTTCTTGGTGGAAAGACAGGCTCCATCGAAATACATCTTGTGTTGCTGTTTGGGTTCTCTGGCGTCCACACTTGGTTTCCAGGAGATGCTAGACCTCAGAGGCATCCCTGCAGCAGATTTATGGCTGAGTGTGGAGAGGATCTTTAGAACACCTCTCCCTTCTTCGGGTTTTAATTTGGACAGTGAGCAATGGTTCCTTTTAATGTCATATATGATGCTCATTGTCATATTCAGGATCTTCACTGTAGAGATGAGCTTTTTCCCATTGAAACCCCCTTAGAGCAGGAGCCTCTTTTTGTTGTTAGTAAGACCTAGCACAGTGTGGTGCTGACTTCGGGTGGTTATAAATAATGGTGTAAAGTATAAATGATAAGTTGACCTCAGAGCTGACCCTGCTTTGAGCTGGAGGTTGGACTAGATGTCCCTTCCAACATGAATTAACCTGTGATCATCATAATACTACATTTTAATACAAGAAAAACAATGCATTATGTTTCAGTTTCCATAGGGTGGTCTTGATTCAGGTATCACCAAACTTCTAAAGATGTGTTGTTTTCTGTCCATCTTGGATTTGTCCCTCTGTTGTAGCTTTCTTGCACTAAGATGTTCCTGTTGTTCTCTCCCTCTGCACACGTTTTTCTTTTACTTCTCTTGTGTGAAAATCGCTTTTCAAATAAGCATGGTCGGTTGCATGAAAATAGACTACTGTATTACACTTCAGCAAAAGCCGTGGCATCGTTTTGGGTGAACTGGGGGGGGGGGAAAGGGAAATGTTGTGATACTGACCTTTCACTTTGCTCGTTTGGCTCCTTCCCACCATATCTAACCCACACTGCGCTGACAAATACCGCATCTGTCTTGACAGGCGAGTTCACAAATAGCCATTCATTCATAACTTGGAGCTGCTGTAAGACTCCTTATGGGTTGCTTAATCTGACAGTTGTGCATTTGAGCAGAGACTTTGAAGAAAAGACTTTGCAGAATGACCGTAAGTTCAATCTGACTTTGTGAAAACTAGGAGGGAGGTCTTGCGTGAAAGGGGATACTGTACTTAAGTGTATGTGTGCGTGTGTGCATGCGTGCACACACACACGTGCATATATTTAAGAGCATTAAAACATCTGTTGTTGCCAAAGCCCAAATTGGAATGTTCTGGGAAAGATAATTTAATTTTTAGCTTCTGGATTCATTTCAGTGATGGTAATTTCAACACTTCCTGGGGAGAGTCTATCAGTGGTTATGTGCATCAAATGCAGCAGTAAATCTGTCATTCTTTCCATTTCAGTTTTGCAGGCTTACAACTTCGTTATTTTTCCCTGTTTGGCCGGTGTTAGTATCCAGTGTTTTCCCTGGCTTCATCTCTTTTAAACCCCTGCCTTGAATTTTAAAAGACCAGCTAAGCCCGTTGAAGTTCCTTCTCTTACTTGTTTTTGTTTACACATAGCATTTGCAATTCAGCAGCTAGCTCAGCTGAAGTAGTGATGGTAACTTATCTTTACCATAGCGATGACTGAAAGATAGGAATCAGAACATGTTGGTTTTCATTCCTTGGGGTGGAAAAAAAAAACCCAACCCACAAAAAACCCCCACCCTGTGGGTGGACTTTGTACTCAGGAGGCTGAAAAACTAATAGATCGTAGCAGCACTGACTCTTTTGAAGTGGTCAGAGAGTACCTAGCAATCTCATACTTGATGAAGGCTTCTGCGCAATAATACTTATTAATCCTGAGCCCACAGTTGTGTTTGCAGATGATCTCCAGTACCGCAAATTGAACAGGGAGTAATCCTTGCTTATTTGACTGGGTGTTGTCCAGTATGTACAAAATGACTTTTCTGGGGGGCTTTGGGCAAACAGTCATAAAGATCTTCTGTAGGACTGCCAAGATGTACACGAGGAAGAACAACACCAGCAGAACTTTCCATCTTCTAAGTGACGTGTACAAATGATGCAGCAAACATACCCTCTTCACATGCAGCAGTGGGTTGAAATAATGGCAGAAGTGACTGGCAGGCATAGCGTGGTCGGGGTCTGGCATTCACCAGAGCCTGTGGCAGGCCCCTGCTCCTTGTCCCACCTCTCCTTGGTCCCCGGGGTGGCCCAGGTTAGGAAAGCTGAAAGGCATCTCTACTCTCTCGTGAATGTGACGATGGAGGGGCAGCTCTGCCCTTTGCATTGCAGTTCCTGGCTTTCATGCTTCAAGGGTTTGATGCAGGAATCGATCCAGTTGACTGGATAATACCAAAATGGAGCACTTAATGAATACCTAGTAAGCAAAATTTATGAATACCAGGGGTCAGGTCCAGTGACACGTGAGGTACTGGCAGTTCATTTCTTCATCCAAATGCCTGCAGGGGGCATAGGGGATGTTTGCCCTGGGGGAGGGATAAGTGATATATTGTATTCTCCAACATGATAGGATGTTATAAACTGCCTGGAGATGTGTTGGATCCACCATCCTTGTGTTCTCATTCTCGCCCAATCTCTGAGAGATCCAGCCCGGTTTTCTTGGCTGTTGCAGTTGGCTCTGGGCCTCCCTGGCAGAGCAAGGGCTGTATATGCCTTGTGCCAATCACTGCTCTATACTCAGATTTTTCCCGATGCACGCTTTGGAAGTGAAGTAGCCACATTTCAACATTGAGGTACGCTGAAAGATGTCTGTACGTTTCATTTGTTGCGCTTGTTGCATGTTTACCTAGCGTATAATGGCAGGCTATTGCAGCAGACATACATATGTCTTTAGGTTTGTGAGCGAGGAACAAGCTCCAGCTTTCTTGAAAATAAATCTGCTGTTCTGATCTGGTGGTGTGATAGGAACTGAGAGGCTCCCTGCCAGGATATACAGCTTGGAAAGCCAGGGAGCTAAGTGAGCAGCTTCGTCCCAGTTAGGATGGACTCGGAACAGATTGTTGGGGGTCTGAGCTTTCTCTCCCTCTTCGAATCTGGATTCCCCCATCCCAGCTTGCATTTCTTCTCCCTGATGCTAGGAGCCATATATTTGGAAATTTCACATTCCCCTTGCTAATCAGGGAAGAAAAGAGCCCCAAAAGGATCTAGAAAAAGAGATCTTTTTATAAAGGTGGCCAGAGACTGAGTTACAACAATATCATGTGTCTGAAGGAACTTACCTCCTTCCAAGTTGGAGTCCTATTATTTACCCACTTTATTGGGAGACTTAATTTTCTCTGGCTGGAAGTGTATTTGTTGAGGTAGAGTCTGGAAAGGAATCTGCCTCATGCACAGTTGCCACAAGGCCAGCTATACATGTGATACAGTCAAACCTTTCCATTTTTCTGCCTTTTGAGAGTATGTTCCCCAGATTAATGGCCCTGGTCCAAAGCCTGCTGAAAACGCTGGAAGCCTTTCCATTGACTGCAAAAGTCTTTGGATCAGGTATTAAGTGCTGTTCCTTTGTTTCAGGGAATGGCCACATCTTCAAGATATATTGGGATGTATTACTGTAATGTGGTGCTTTCCCTTTTGTTGAGTTGCCACTGGAGATGTTCTTCTGCAGAAGGCTTTGCAAGAAAAAAAAATCACTTTTAAAAATAAACACCTTAGTAGCTTATTGGTAGAAGCATTTGATGGCAGATGTCATCTGGGAACCGCATATGGCAGCAATATGGCAAGAATTGCAGAATGCAGAGAAGGAGGCATGAGTTCATGTCCTGTACTTCTTAGGTATTCCACACCTCCCCCTGTCTAAAATAAATGACCATCTGACTGCAAAGGTCTTGGCAAATAAACATACTATAATATATCTCTATCATCCTCCCTACGGCGTGTTTTTGTCTACAAGCTCATCACTCCACATCCAGAGGCTTCTTATAAACATGTGCAAAATCAGACCTCAGCGCCCAGAGCAGGGAAGAATCTAGAGGCTGCGAATAAGAATGTGGCAAATCCCTGTGCAGTGGACTGTAAAGAAAGGTCAGGGCTAAGCCAACAAGGTGTTTTTATGTTATCAATAAAATCTTAAAAGTCAGTTCTGAATAGAGCTGGAGCCTGGCGAACAACTTCTGAAAGTCAATTTGCTGCGTGATATATGCTGAGTTTACAAGCTGGAAAGCCAAGTAGTTTGGGAACAGGAGCTGTGCTTACAGCGTGAAGGTGCATGTGGTTTTACATAAAGCCTCTCTGACTTGATATGCCTCAGAGTGGCTCACGAAGTAATGACTTAACTTTTGAGGTATGTTTTTTGCATGGATGAAAAGTTGGAGCAATTCAATTTGAGTCAGTAAAGCCACTCCAGGTTTTTCCTTGTGGTGTTGGAGCTGGAGTCTGTGCAGTGATTGTTTAGGCAAGCAGAACAGTCGTTGTGGCTGGGGCTTTAAGCGGCACCTAAAGGAGTGGTTGCTCTGTAGCCTTTGAGAATCCCAGCCTTTTATTCAGATGAAGCCTGAGTCAGGTAAATCTGCTTTGCTGATTGTAAATGTCCTGAATGCTGTTTTGTATCATGTTTGTATTACTCCGGTATACTTTACAAAGCCTGGGAGGACTCAGAATCCACCACAGGTTGTTGGGGTTTTGTTTGTTTTTTAAAAAAAAAAAGAAAAGAAAACAGCTTGGTTTATATTTTATCTATGTGGTACTTCCTGTGTCCTGTTAGGATGAGGTTTGATCCCAAACCATTTTATGCAGGATATGAAACCGACGACACCAAGCTGTGTGGCTCGGTGGACACGCTGGAGGGAAGGGATGCCATCCAGAGGGACCTGGACAGGCTTGAGAGCTGGGCCTGTGCCAACCTCATGAAGTTCAACAAGGCCAAGTGCAAGGTCCTGCACGTGGGTCGGGGCAATCCCATGCACAAATACAGGCTGGGCAGAGAATGGATCGAGAGCAGCCCTGAGGAGAGGGACTTGGGGCTCTTGGTGGATGAGAAGCTCAACATGAGCCGGCAGTGTGTGCCTGCAGCCCAGAAGGCCAACCGTATCCTGGGCTGCATCAAAAGAAGTGTGGCCAGTGGGTTGAGGGAGGGGATTCTGCCCCTCTGCTCTGCTCTTGTGAGACCCCACCTGGAATACTGTGTCCAGCCCTGGAGCCCCCAACATAAGAAGGACACGGACCTGTTGGAATGGGTCCAGAGGAGGGCCACAAAGATGATCAGAGGGCTGGAGCACCTCTGCTATGCGGACAGGCTGAGAGAGTTGGGGTAGTTCAGCCTGGAGAAGAGAAGGCTCTGGGGAGACCTTATAGCAGCTTTCCAGTACTTAAAGGGGGCCCACAGGAAAGATGGGGAGGGACCCCTTATCAGGAAGTGTAGTGATAGGACGAGGGTAACAGTTTTAAACTAGAAGAGGGTAGATTTAGATTAGGTATTAGGAAGAAATTCTTTACTGTGAGGGTGGTGAGGCACTGGAACAGGTAGCCCAGAGAAGTTGTGGATGCCCCATCCTTGGAGGTGTTCAAGGCCAGGCTGGATGGGGCTTTGGGCAACCTGATAGAATGGAAGGTGTCCCTGCCCATGGCAGGGAGGTTGGAACTACATGATCTTTAAGGTTCCTTCCAACTCTAACCATTCTGTGATTCTAAGTACTAGCATTTGAATCTGGTTTCAACCTTCACTTGCTATTTTGAAGACCCTTTATCAAATTTGTGGGCATTTACACAATTTACACGGCACCTGCAGGAGAAGGGAGTTTTGCAGAGGAACTGATCTGGCTGAGAGCAATCTGGTGGGACTGATGGAAGACCCTGCAGGGAGGCAGCCAGGAGCTCCGCATGGGCTGCTTTACCCAGCTTTGAGCGTGCTTCAGATCCATAGACTGTGATTGAGCTACAGCTCTTCTAAGTTTAACATGCTGTGCTCCTTGAGATACTTCCTAGACCGTTCAGTTATTCTCACAGTTTCCCTCTGAAACTCCTGTGCTTTATTCATACACTCCTGAGATTGTGGACAACAGTATTGGACACAATATTTCAGCAGTGTCTGAGCCATTATCAAGTACATGCATGTTGCAGACTCTGCTCTAATTCAATATTACACAGTTTATGCAGCTGTTATTTTGGCAATAACTTTGCCAGGAGCTCTACAAGGAGAAGTAAAAATTCGTACTTGGATAATTATCCGCCAGGGTCCCCCCCTCCCCAAGTCCTTTTCAGAGGTGCTGGCTCTCAGAATGGGGTCCCCTACTCCTCAAGTATGGTCTAGTTTCTCTGTCCTAGAGTTGTATTTTCATATTGATTCTACTGACATTTACGTCTAGGTAATTCAAGATTCAAGTCACTGCATTTGTGATGCATCTTGTTCATTATTTGTCACATCCGTATCATTATTTCATCTGCAGTTGGTTAATAATGGTTTAGTTTTCTTCCAGGTGACAGATAAAAATATTAGATAGTAGAGTACAGTAACGTGAGCCTTATGGGACCTTGTTAGAAGCTTGTCTCTCAATAACGGTTTCCTAGCTACCATTGTATTTTGAGTCTTACAAAAACTCAAGGCTTTGATTCATTTACTGCCTGGCCCTGTTGGTGTCCTGTTATTCCTGCTTGCCAATGAAATCATAACATAGCACCAGCTTAAATGTCTTGCAGCTACCCAAGTCCATTATATTAAACCAGTTGTTTTACCAACAGGACTACTGGTCTCACTTGCTAAGATCCTGGACCAGTGGGATCTCTCTTTCTAGAGCTGACATTGGTTGTACTTCCTTAGTTCCTCTGAGCCGATTCTCATTCCTGAGCTTTGCATGTTTTTTCTGGGATCTATATAAGGCTGACTGTGTATGTGAGATAGCATGGGTAGCCCTGTTCAGGCATTGTATATTAGCAAATATGTTCTGTCTCAAATCCTTAAGATATTTTCCAGTGTTTGGGATTTACTGAAAGCCAGTTTTAATAATTTAGATAGTTCCTTGGACAGCTCTTTAAAAAGTCTTGGTGCAAGTTATCTGGTCTTGCTTGTTTTACAATGTCTGATTGTAGTAGCGATTGTTTTAAGACCTTCTGAGTTGCTGCTGGAATAAAAAAAAAATAAATCATCTTTTCATCTTATGATTGCCTGGCTTTTTTATCTGCAGAAGTATATTTAATATTTCTGTATTATTATTTCAACAGTTTTTACATTGTAATGGATGAATAGCGCTGTTAAGCTTCCTTAGTACTTAAGTAAATCTCATCTTTAAGTTTCTTGGCCACGAAGCTGGTACGCCTATTTGATTTTTCTCATCTGTTATCCGCGGTTCTTATTTTCTGATCTATAGTAGTTCTCAGCAGCTATTACCTTTACTTTTGTTTGTAATCTATAGTTGCATTTTTAAATTTTATCTTCTTATGGTCGTATTTGGTTTCTGTCACAGTTAGTTTTCGGACCTGAGTGGTCTTATTTGTTGATTGTGGAACTGTGTCATTTCTACCTGTCCAACAAACTAAGTGCACGTCCATTATGCTTTCCAGTGTTCTCTGTAAGCACTTCTGCCCAGTTGATTCAGCTCATCGTTGTGTTCATCTTTGTTTGGCTGTCTGCTTCATAATACTAAACCTGAATGTGTTCATTTCTTTGGGACTTCTTGATTTTGTGCAGAACGTGAGGTGATCACTTCTACCTTAGCTATGAATCCTTCCTGTCACATCTGCCGAACCAAAGCACCTTGGTTCCATCTTCAAAGTAAACCGGTGTCTACATCTGGCTCCTTGAAGGTACTGAATTGCTAAAGTGCCAGGGGCCTAAACCAAGGGATCTCTAGAAACCAGCTGATCAGAGAGTTACCGTATCTCAGCAGGAACTGGATATAAAGGTGTAGTCTGACGAGTTGGTTGCCCATGTGCTGGCTGGGGCGGCCGCCCACAGGTCCTAACTGCAGAGGAGGAAGTAGGTGGTGATGGGTTATCTAGTGCTTGTTCAGGTGGCAGCTCTTCCCTCTGAGAAGCAAGAGGCCAGACACTCCAGCTATGATGTTAGTTCTGTTGCCAGAAAGCATAATTTTGGAAGGCAAATAAAATTTTGGGCTTTCTTTTCCACATTCAATAGCACAAAACATGGGAGACCTCCAAGTCACTGACTCCATGTTGCAAATTAGTTTGTGGAGGTGTTCTTCCTACCCAACTGAGAGGTCTGAGCCCTTAACCTATAAAGAAGTTTCACTTGTGTTAAAAATAGTGGAGGGTACAATGGATCATAACTCATCCTAGTAATTGGGACTTAGTAAAAGGGCCTTGGAGTTAGGAATATCTGTACTTAAATAGCAAGAGTTGATACTCTCATTGAGTCCATCCTCTTAACACTAAAGTGGAGCTAACTGTAGCAAGCATCTTCAGGGAACAGTCTGTTTTTGACAAGTTACTATATAAAAGAGTATGATCAGATACTCAACATTAATCTTCTCTCTGGTAGCCGTGATTTAATAACATGATTTGGGGCTACTCGTATGTGAAGCTCTGCGGGTGAGTTCCTCCAAGCTTTGTTGTCCTGTATTGTTTATTCTGCAACTCCTAGTCCTTCCATGTCCATCACTGTAGTAGTCTCTGGGCTCAGTGAGCAGCCACGTTTCCCATGCAGTCCATGAGGTGTTTTAGGGATCTTCAGAAGCGAGCTGCCTGGGAGCTTCCTAGGCCAGTTGGGGTGAAAAGTAGAGGAAGGAGTTGAAAACTGAGCACTTCTACATGGGCAGGCAGGTGTGCATTTCTTGCACGCAGGCAGCTAGTGGCACTAAATTCTACTGGCTGCAGGGTTTTCCCTAAGAGAGGTTTACAATCTCTATGCTTTTCTGTTCCTGATTTACACTGGACCAGAGTGTAAATCATTTTAATTGTAATTACTGTTACGAAGCAGGAAAGATCGCACGATTTTTATGTGGTTAAAAACTTTCACTTCCGTCTGTCTCTAACATTCGTCTATTACCCACTGTCTTTATCTTAATCATTTAAAGATGTGTTGCCTGTGCTTTGAGTCTGTGAATCTTGACTTCTCTGCAACGCAAAAAAATGTGCAGTTTTCTTTTGCTTTCCCTTCTCCATTACGCTTTTACTTCTTGTATAATTCCTTTTTGTTCTTTTCATTTTTATTTTTTTTTTGTCCCCGGAGTGAAAGGGTTGGACAATCCAACCTGCTTTTCTTGAAAATGACTTGCTTTCATTTCCTCCTCCAGCCAGGGAATAGTTTGGAAAGGCTGTTCTCTGGACCCTTGGCCGAGCAGGAGAAGGCAGCCAGCTGCGCTGCTTGCCAGGGGAACAGGAGCGCTTCCTGGCAGAGGTGGGGCGAGAGGAACGGAGCCTGTGCCGTGGGACTCGCTTTCATCTCCTCCACTCTCTGCAAGGCAGTCCTGAAATTTCCTGACCGCTTTTAAATCTTCCAGTTAGAATAGCTGAGCAGTGAGGCCCACTTTTTTTTTTTTTTTTTTTTTTTTTTTTAAATAAAAAAAAAGAGCAACTTGCTTTTATAAATAGCAATAGATGAAAAATACTAATCTGTGCTGGGCAATCCAGCGCAAGTTTCTCTGTGTGTGATTTTGAATACCCAGTAAGGGAAGATGGGTGCTCCCGTATGCCTGGCCACCGTCACTGTCACCTTGTATGAGTCCCCTTTTTGTATAATTGTCCACATACGATTCTTCTGTTAAGAAGAATCTTCTGTTCCATTACATTTAGCATGTTTAGGGATGGATACACACTATGATGTTCTGATTCCCATATCATTTTTTTCCTTCCCCCCCCCCCACCCCCTTCTTTTTCAAAGTTCTGGGTATATTTGTGGGTTTGGTTTTGGAGCCCTGAGCACTGCAGAGTGCCTGAGCCCTGTTGCCGAGGTGAAGTGTTGGGCAGGAGGAGTGCTTCAGCACTGCATTCTGGCTTTGGGGACCTGCAGACAAGTTGCTGTCGGCAGCACTGCAAACGCTTTACTTCGTGGAGTATTCTTTGAAATGAAATTTTGCAGGTTTCCTGGTAAAACCTAATTAAACTTAACTCCTTGGTCTCCATTGTTGGGAAATACACAAGTGAGAAGACTTCTCTTCTAAGCCTCCGAGAAGAAGTTTGGAAGCATCTGTCCCCTTTCATGGTTTCATCACAGGCATGTTTCAGAAGAAGTCCCAGGGTGAAAATGACTCCTGTAGAGAATACTTTGTTATTTGCCTCCAAGTCTGACATGCCTAAATCTGTCACTGTTCTCTTGTCTTCTTCTTAAGGCATTTCAGAGATATCTGGAGGTGCTATGGATTCTCATGCCACCTTCATAAGTGATGTATTTCTCTGTGTCTGTAGTGGTTCAGCTTTCACCATGAACCTTGAGTGAAGTCAGCAAATGATCAGGGGTTCCTGGCTTGACCTAAAGTCACAACTGACAGAACCGCTGGTGACAAAAGGTAACTCGGCTGTGGAGCTGATTGCTACATTTGCATTAACACTGATGGGAAACCTCAAAATGGTATGAAGCCTCAGTGTCATGATGAAACTTCCCTCATCCTCCCATGGAGTTTTCCAAGGTGGAAGAAACTATTTGACATATGGAACAGGCTTTGTTTTTTCTGCTTTTGTGAAAGTCTGGGTATGGTGAGATGAGCTTTACTTCTAGTTTGGATTGTTGCAATTTGTGCTCCTCAGGTTGGATGCAAAAATTGCCGGTGGCTGACTTAGCTCAAAGCAGCCAATACCACCAAGAGCAAATACATCACGTGTGCTGCGCAAATGGCATTTGCTCTTTCAGAGTCTTTCTGGGAAGATTTCATGTTTCTGACTGGAAGTTGGAAAGCCTGTGAGAGCCTGGGATCTTTCTGCCTTAGAAACTTTGTTAACCTCAAGCAAATACCAAAATATCCATCTTACTTTTAGCGTTACGAGGCAGTGGTACTGTTTTTGGGTACTGGCAGCTAAGCAGGTAGGCATGACCACTCTTAGTTCAAGGGCAATGGCAGCTCTTCTGTGTTGTTTATAATTTTTTCATCCCTTTTGACAAGGAACTTTAAACTTTTATTTACGTCACCAAAGAAAAAAATCTATGTGAAAGCAGTCTTGTTCTTCTATGCTGGAAAAATTGAAAAAAGAGAAGGAAATTCACTCTTGATATTCCTACGCTCCCCCCCATCTTATTGAGAGGTGCTAAGTAAAACATCCGTGGGTCGGAACAGTGCAGCTGGGGAGGCCGTAACTGCCCACGTTTAGTGAGTCAGGGCTCTCCGCAACTCGTGTAACAGAGATCCTTTTCTTTGCTCCCATTCTGGTCCTGCTAGTGCATCAGCCAACTTTCACCCCGTATTGCAGCTGCTGACAGAGAGGTTTTCTGATGTGTGGAGCCAAGGGCCAACCACAATTTGTCCATGTATTTACAGGGATCATTTCACTCCAGTAGAAGCGTGGCCAAATATTTCTCGATAGAAACATGCTGCATCCATCTAACAACACTATCCAATTGAGGCAAAGTGAAGAATGCCGCGATATTTATGTTACAGTAGTTGCTCAAGCCCCAGTGAGAGATCAGGACCCTGTTGCGTGAGGCGCTATTGATCTCGCAGTACTTTTCCCAGCCCTACAGACCTTCCCATCTAAACTGACAAGTCAGATAATGATGCTCCGTGCTATAATCAGTTATGCTGGAAAAGGCGTGTGTGCTCAAAACCAGAGACTTCCATGTGATCTTAAATGTTTCTTCATGTGATAGTGTTCATCATCTCGCGGCTGCGCTAATCCAGAATGCTTATCTAGGAGGTGATCACACACAGGGAAGGGAGAAACTTCATGTGTCATTTAGTGCTACTGGTGGGGGTTTTTGTTTTGTTTTGTTTTTTCTTTTCTTTTTTTTTTTTTTTTTTCAGAGCCAGACATTAATCCTGGCCTTACAGCCTCAATAACTACTATTTCTCAGCAGCAGCATGGTAAGTCTGAAAAGAGAAATTAGAGTCAAGAGGATATTTTCCCAGAAGACTACAACAGTTATAATGGAGGTCAAACTTCTGGCTTCAGCTGCTGGACTGTTGCGCTTTAAACTTGAAATGTGCACCAGTGAAAGCAGCAAGTTCAAAGTTTAGCATGAAATAACGCCAAAGACTGAGGAAAAAAAAAGCATATCATAGTAATTTCACTAAATCCTTGCCATTGCTCTTCACACTGAATGTAACTTTTCAAGCAATATAACAAGCAATCCCAAGATAATGAATCGCCAGTGGAGGAAAGCACAGTAGAACATAGCATCCTGGTTTGGGGAATTCAAGACCGGGGAATGGAGTTATCAGTTATAATTATTTACTGTGTTGTTTTAAGGATGAGCTTGATATGAATACCACAGAGAATTTACTTATTATACTGGCATTATTATACATTTCAAATATCCTGGAATAAATTCCTTTAACACAAGGCTGTTCTCTTTAGCTTAAGTAGCTGTTACGGTTTATTAGCTAGTTGCAGGATAGCTAATGGACTTCCAAGTCCATTACCCAGGAAACAGAATTTTTCGAAGAAAAACTGTTAAATTTTTGAGTTAAATCTGTCTGTATGTCCGTAATAAATAGCATGTAGAAATCATTCCCACAGGAAGGTTTTTAGAAGCCTGTTGCTCAGTGTGGCTGCAGTGGGGGCTTCAGCTCCATGCTCCCAGCTCGTTGCTGCCTCGCTGCGGAGTGGGCACGGCTGTGGCTGGCTGGAGGGCAGCTCTGTGGACGTTAGTAGAGTTTATGTATTGATCTCACCCTCTGGGACCTGACCTAATGACATACGTTCCGGAATTACTTTGTATAAATGTATCTGACGCATATAGGTATCAGTAGATGTATTCATAAAGCTTGTTGAGGAATGTGAGGTGGTTGCCAACAGCCAGTTATCACAGAAGAAACACAGAGCTGGAGGGGCTTCAAGAGGCTGCTCCGTTGGTCCTGCATTAGAAGAGGATGTAGACTGTAGCTATGATATTCCAGATAGGCATTTTTGTAACCTTTTCTTAAAGGCTTCCACTCACCTTCACAGTCTCCCTGTGCCACCTATTTTAGTGCATCGTCGTTATCCTTAATGTCTAAAGGTTTTTGTGATACCTAGCACACACCTTCCTTGCTGCAACTTAGAACTACTCACGATTTATCCATCATGGACATGGAAAATGGATCATTCCCCTGCTTTTTGTGGCAGGTGTTTACATACCTGAAGGCTGTTTTTATGTAACACCTTCAGTAGTCTCTTTTGGCTGAGCAACCCAAATTTACTAGTTAGTCCGCGTTTTATAGCTCTGTAGTAATCTCATTCCTCTGCAGCACCTAGTTGGGTAGTTGCTTCTATTTTCACTAGGAACCACTGGTAACTGCTTTCTCAGGGTAATCTTCTAGTCTTGCAGCCTACCTACTGTACTTTTTTGTCTAGACCGTATCTCCCTCATTTGCTAATGGGTGTGTCAGTGTCCAAACTTACTGAAGTCAAGATAAACGCCATCTGTTGTTTCTCCTCTATTTGCAAAGCTTGTTATGCAGTCCTGAAGGCACTTCAGATCGTTTGGATGCTAATTGCTTCTGACAAGTCCATGTGAGCTGTTACTCAACTCCTTATTTTCTTCCAGGTGCTAACAAATAGCTTGTTTGAATATTTTTCCGCTCTTGTTCCTCACTACTTCTTATTCCCCTCACCCCGGCTTTTTTCTTAATAGGTAGCATAGGTTGCTGTATTCCGACCTTCTGGTACTACATACTTGGTATATACTACATACATACATACAGTATATTTAAAACTATCTTTTCTTATATGTAAGTGTAATTGTTACTAGCAGCAATAAGGAAAAGTAACGTAGATAAGGAGTAATGTATTAATTTGTGGCAGATCTTTTCAAAAGTTTAGGTAAGCGTAGAAAAATGTTCATGTGTCCACAGTCCTTTGCATCCAAGGCTGTGCATTAGACCTGCATTGCTTATAGACGAAAGGTAAAAGAGTGGAGAGGGGGACTGAATGCATCTGTACCTGTGTCTCTGCTTCTAATCATGGTCTGTCTGGGGTTTTTTACACCGTGCTGGGGCCCTTGTTCACCAGCTGCTTGATTAATTGGTTTGTAGCTTGCTAGGTACTTGGAAAAGTGAGACAGACCTTGGGAATCCCTTCGGTTGAAATATATTGCAAACAGTGAACTGAGTTGCTGGCTGTGTGTGGAAGTCAGTTGTCAAATTTGAACAGTGTCACGATCATACCTTTTTTTGTTTTAACAATCAATCCACAGGATGATGAGTAGCATTCTGTAGTATCTTTTACTCGGCGGTCTCCACAGATGCCTACAGGAAGCTATCAAATGAGAATAATAGAGCTCAGCTCTGACACTCCCCATCTTACATTATTATTGTTGTTCCTTTTTTCAGATGGAATTAGGTTTTGATGCCCTTTCAAAAACTGGAAGCTATGAAAGGAATGGCGAAATAACTTCTGAGTGTTTTCTCCCAGGTCTCTATTTTGAAATAAGCAAATGAATTAAGAAGTAACTTTTTCATACTCTTTTCAGGAAATCAAAATAAAGCCGTGTCATCTTTCTGACTGAGTGTACAACATTGGCTAGGTTTGCTATTCCAGAGCATACAATTGGTATTTATGAGAAACATAATAGTCTGGGTTCTTTGTGCTTTGTTTCTTTGGATAGGGACTACTCGAGTTTCGTGCCAGCACAGTACCTGGCCCAGGTCTCTAGAGCAGTGGTGCTTTGTCTCCTCCAATTATTAGTGATTTCCAAGCATCAGTTTTTCCAGTGGCCTATATTTGATCCCATGGATTGTGTTACTTTGCGCACGAGCTCATCTTTCTTGCCTTTCTTCTCTCTCCCCTTTTGCTTCAAGTCTCAGTGGCTCCCTTGCCGAATCCACGTGTCCTTCCCTCCACCCGTGGGGTAGCTGGCAAGGGAGAAGGGGGCATCGTGTGTTTGCAGTGCTTTAAGGCAAGTGGTGCCACAGTTTAACTGGAGATGCGGTTTATAAGTAGGTGCTGTTCAGCTAATCGTTAGATTAGCACTTTGGTAAATTACTTTCAAAATGAACTATATTTTCATGAACTGCCAAAACTTCAAGTGGTTGTGTCTGCTGCAGGGGGAACTGCCCTGATTTATTCCAGCTGAGTTGAGAGCAGAGTCTGCTTCTGATGTGCTTGCATTGTGTTTCTTTTAATTCCTTTTTGAAGTCAACTGCAAAGTTTTGGTTTTTATAGGTGGCAAATCTGGAGGGTACATGTACCATATTTAATCTCCTCAAAACTTGCAGGTATTTCTATGTGAGAAGATACTGATTACTCCTTCCTTCTAGACAGTGTAGTTAAGAGCTCAGCTGTGTTACATCGTGGGGTAGAAGAAGAGGTTACAAAGGATCTGCTTGGCAAGGGGTCTGTTTCCTTACCATCGCTGGCATGTCCTTTTTCATTTAGTCTACTTGTAAAGGCCAAGTGGAAAAGGTTTTGGAAGTTGCCATTTGCACTACTTTTAAAGGCCACCTGGGTTATTGGTTTAAAATAGACACTTAACTGCCAGCTACAGTTAAGTAAATATGGAAGCGCGTCAAACCAAACAGAAAACTAGCCTGAATATCACAGTCTAAAAAGATGCTAATTTTTTTTGGGGGGGAATGGGTAGGGGATGGTGTCAGTTCTTCACTTTACTCTTTCTGGTCCACTCAGTTGTCTTCTCAGTTTTTATCATCCTGAGTCCAGGAGTGCCTAAAAAAGTAACGCAGCAGTTCCGTAACTTCTCTTAGTGAGCAAGGTAATGATATTACTGCCCTAAAAATTGCTGTCACTTTTTGATGATTGTATGCTTCAGTTGTCTCTGCATGGTTGAGTTTTGATGTGTTCCATTACTTTTCATATAGGTATTCAGTCTTTGTTGTCGTTCATCAGGCTCTGGAGCCGCTAGGTCTCCTTGCTTAGCTCTGACATCTCTCCATTTTGACACTATCCTAATGGAAAGAGATGTCCAGCACTGAAAGGAAGAATTTTTTAAAAAATTTTTTGTGTGTGTGTGTGATCTCAGTTGATTTCTATAGTAAAAGACCGATTTTCACCTTTCCTTGCAGTCTGAGAGCACATTATTTTTGCTGCAGTGTTGCAGCGAGCACTCATTTATCTGCCATACACTATCAACCCTTGTTGGCTTGCCATGCCCTTGCAGTTCAACCAGGGTTTTTTATTATTTTCTCGGTCATTTTAATATTTGTGATTACTTCTTATTATGATTTTATGCCTTCTGGGTTCCAGTAGTGCTTTTGTGTATGTAAAAGAACCTATTCTGTGAATTTGAAAATGGCAAATACTTGGTCTTTGTTACTTGGCATGACAATGGGGTGGTTAGCTGGTGTCCCATACTTCTCATTTGAATGTGTGATCCTGTAGTGTTACAGAACCTGTGTATCAAATATACAAAGCAAGGAAAAAGGCATCACCTCCTCATTATAGATGTAATTTGTGTGTGCATTTTGAAGACACCTTCTTTGGGAATTCTGAAGTTCCACCTCTGAAATGTGGAGCTTTTCCTCTTGACAGTAGGTCAGCCTTGGGCTGGGTAGAGCTAGAATAGTCCTGAAGCGTACTGTGTTTTGTGTAAATATGTACGATATTTCACTGTCACGTGCTCTTTTGTATCAGTGTTTAGAAGGGCTCTGCCTCCAGGGTATGCAACCAGGACTTCAAACAGAACACTCAACTCAACAACAAACTCTCTGGACAATTCCCTCTTTTACAACCTGCTTTCCAGTGTGGTTCCCTCCGAATGTGGTTCTTAAGAAATTTAAGTATCCTGTGTAATTTGTGCCAGTGTCATATGACTAAAGCAGTAAAGACTATTTCTGGATCCCTCCTTCTGTAGGCACAGGTCAGCCGAATAATACCTGCAGAGCCCCACCAGTAGGAAGTATGACTAATACTGCATGTAGAGCAGAAAATTGAAAACTTGCTGTGAAGAGCCACCATAGTTTTCATGCTCCTTTGAACTAATGTGTTTTCAAATCATTCTTTAGGTTATTCCAAGAAGCCACTGATGCATTCCTAGTCTGTTTTGATCTTTAAGAAATGCAGACATTGACTCTGTAATTGCTATCCGTATTCATTATCGCAGTCATGGTGTTGTATGATGCAATTTGTGGAGCTCTTTCACTGAATGTGATCTCTGTCTGGAGTCTGCGTTAGTTTTGGATCCTTCTGAATCATAAATGGTTAGAACATCTTTTTCTAATATTTAGTTGGATATCATCTTGTTAGTCTGAAATATGTATTCTTTTATGTTTTTGGTTTGTTCGTGTGCATATATGTGTGTGTTTGCACGCCTCTTTCTCTCGTGAATTTTGTCTCAAAAATTTATGCGTGCCCAAAAAAGCAGAAAGTAAGTTGCTGGCAAATGTGAAGCCAATTTTTTTTGCAATTATTGCAAAAAATGTAAAACAAAATAGGTGAAGCTTCAGGTAGAGGTAAAGGGTTGAGCAAAAATCACCATTAAAAATAGCCAGCAAAAAGTCATCTGTTGCTAAGCTTGGGTATAGTTCCATTGTCTCGGCAATATTATGAGCCCACTTGCGGTGTGTGTCTGCACCCCTGTCGCTCCGGTACCTCCGGTGCAGAGCTGTCCTGCACCACAGTTCGGTCGTCATGAGGTCTCCTTCGGCGTGTGATAAAATTCACCAATAAAAAGGAATCAGAAACTCAATCTTGGCGATGTATATCTAAAAGCCAGTCTTCTGCAGATGAATCTGAAGCAACTGACCACACTGGGAGTGATTGATATTCGTAGTGTCTCGGGGAAAGACGTTTATCTTGTGCTTTGGAAAATCCAACTGGATCCATCTAGCTGTTTTATTTGGACACAGGAAAACTAGTCTAGCCTTGTAAACCTGAGCAGTCAGCTATGAATAGCACAGACGAGAACCCAGTGCCCACTATGGTATGAACCGGTGCCATTTCCTCATGTGTTAACCTGTCACAAGGAGGGGCCGTGCTATAAAATAAGAGTGGAGTGTCTGTGATGCCCTGTGTTACGTTGTGTGTTGTGGAAAGAGAGTATGGACCTGCAGCGGCAGCTGTCGCAGTGAACTGTACCCTTCTCTCTTCTTATCCTCCAACTCTCCCCTTCCGTTCCAGACACTAGAAGGTTAAAATATAAAAAGTGCATATATTGTAACAAAAAACTTAATCCTTTTTCAATCTGTATATGATTTTACTCCAGACAAGGCAACTTTCCAGATTTACATTAACCAATATTTGAAATGGGATGGTTTCAAAACTCGGAAAGCTGTCTAGGACATTTTACTATGTTAGCCTGAATGTTTCAGAAAAATGATCTTCTTTTTCTTCTTTTTTTTTTTCTTCTTTTTTTTTAAGAATATCGGAAATAGCAAAGTTTTGTAAAAGCAATAACAAATATTAGAACTTGAAAAACTCAAACTCTTGAGTATAGTTTTTTTTGGCAATACTTTTTTTTTTTTTTTTTAACCATATCAGCGTTGTGGAGTGAGCTGGGGAGCTCTCACTTGCTCACAATGGCATTACTTATTCACTCTTAACGTGCTTGGGCCAGTAAAAGTTGGAGACCACAATTTAGACCAGACCAGAAAAGGGTGATTTTGAATAAAAAGTAGACTTCTGGAATAAATCACTTCTAGTCATCAGTATCTAGACCTTTTCTAGCGTTGGGTTAAAAAAAATGTTCGAATGGAACAAGAGGGTCTGAGAAGCAATGGTCTTCCCACATTTTGCCATAGTCAGAGGTTCTTGCATAAGCATCTGTGCTGAGTATTGGTGTCTTTTCACATTCAAAGGGATTTTGCTTGTTTCTACTTTGTACTTTGAGAGGTAAAACCTGCATTTCGGTCCAGGACAACGCAGTTCCAGATCTGGTATCAACAATGACAGACTGAAGTGGAGCCATTAGTTAACAATATTGTATGTTTCTCTCATGTCTAATATTGAGCTGAGATCTATCTATTGCCTTGGCCATCTCTTCTTCACAACAGCAGAAGTTGGAATTCTTTTTGCCCTTCTTTGCCGGTGGCTGTGGCAGACCATGGCAAGATATTGTCCTCTGCACACATGGCATCTCTCTTTACCTGCCAGTGGGGTCTCTTTACCTGTGAGCAGTCTGAGTGTCCAGGCTTAATGGTAAAAGGATTCTTCAGCTGGTGGTTTAATGTATGGGCTTTTTTTAGTATTGTGTTTAGCCTTACTGCAGCTCTCCTACAGGCATTATGGAGTAGTCCTCTTTCCTTAGCTTCAGTAGAGAAATGCACTTCTCACGTGTGAGGAGGAGAGTGGGCTTCCATGCTTCTGAGGGTTAGGTTAGCAAGGCATAACCTTCTGCCTCGAGGTATGTGAGCACCAAATAACCTATATGTAGATTAGTAAAGTTATATTTGAGGTAAACTTTCTATCACTGTGTAAGATGACTTTTGTTACTAACAACAGCTCTCAGAGGAAATGCTGGACACCCCTAGTTTCTGTGTATTGTGTAGATGTCTTAGTTGGGTCTTCTTTGCTCCTTTCACAGACACCACTAATTCAGCAGTGCTATGGCTTCATCCAGGTAAACCATTTAGGTGGACAGTTCTGTAATTTGGATAAGAGGAAAATCCATTTACATTTAGTTACAGTGCCACTGAGAAAGTTCTGAGACCGCTGACTGCTCTGGAAGGAGGAGAAAGATGGGTTTATTTCTTACCTATCATTTTCCCGCATCCTGATCTGTAAGTGCTTCTTGAACAAGGCGGTGCATCTCACTTAAAGAAGTCTTTACAGTGTAGCCAGCTATACCATTCAGAGCTAAGTACGTGTTGGTATGTAGGCACGGCCAGCCATTGCCTTCACATGGGAGAGAAGTCTTTTAGCTGAGAATCCTGTCTCTTCCCAAGTCACTGTGCTGGACATGAAGCAACTAATCCATGCAGTTAAGTTGGTAGGAGTAAACGTTACATTCAGAAGAGCTCTCCAGCCTTAGGGGGTCTTCCAGTTCTGAACAGAGCACTTGGAAATTAGCATTTGTCAAGACTGAGCCTGTATGGACGCAGCTCTAGGTTAGCAGGTGAGAAATGCTTGGAGTTTTCCTTCCCAAGCCATGCTGTGTAGTGCCATTCAATAATGCTTGATTGTGAAGAGAGTTTGAACATAATTGTTGCTTTATGACTCTGTTCTTATTCTTCAATGTCAGCAATATCTTTCGCGTGTAAGGAAAAGGCCAAGTAAATGCATCCTCTTCTACCTTTGTAGCTGTGGAATATAGCTTTGAGCAGATGCCTTCAGTCTCTCTTCCCTAATCCATTGAATAATGGACAGCGGTCGAATGTGTGCCAGACCCTCCATCCGGGAAAGGCCTTCAGCTGGCTCTCAGTGCTGTTCTGTAAACCTGGTTCTAAAATGTCAGAGGTTTGCGTGTGTCGGTCCTTGCTGCTGTGCAGATGATAATATCCCAGGGGAAGGCTCCTATAGGAGGACAAAGCATGACAAACCAGCCTTTATCTTCTTACTCTTGTCTTTCATTTATGAAGGATGATAACAAAAGTGTAAACGTATACTCCAGATTGAAAGGTTTGTTTGAGACACTGCACTTTTTGGGGACTCTGAAGAGGCAAGTAGCACTGTCTCTTCCCTTAGGAAGGTATTTCTCTTAATTATGGTTTTGATTGGTCAGCAATGTTTATGCAGTCCTGGGATTTAATATCTTCATTTGAATTGAATAAAGCCAGTCGAATACTGTTTGGCAGTAGACAACAAAGTACATACATTGAGATGCCAAGAAGAGACTCTGCTGAGCTCTAGATGCTTCACATTCCAGACCTGTTACCTTGTAAGTGTAATATTTACTGGATTTCGGTCCAGCTGGAGATGAAGAGCAGGCCTGTGAAAGGAGAGGAGAGTTAGGGAGATTTTAAGCTTGAGAAAGAAAAGCTTGAATGAGCTGGTACAACATGCTAAATTCTTCCTGGGTAATTAACTTACATGAAGACAGGTAAAGAACAGTCACTCATGGGCAGTTTATTCAGGTTAAAATCAATGTGCACAGCAGTAAAAGAAAAACAGAAAAAGGAAGGGGGTGGAAAAATGAAAGGTCTGCTCTAGCCATGGATGAAAAGCCTCAGGCTTTTGTGTTTGCAAGCATGAATGGATTCTTACAAGGGCACAAGAGCGGTTTTAACACTTTTGCTCCTATGCACACTTGGCTTTTGTACCCAGGTGGCTTTGTTTACTCAGAGGACTTCTCCTTTAGAGGAGATTGTGGTCCACGGTTCAATCATTGCATGAAATCTTGTCTACAAACAGAGCTGGTAAATGAGCAAAGCTAAATGACTGTAACTCATAAACATTTTTAATCTGTGCAAATCATAAAATCCAAAGCCTGAGAAGAAGCGAGGAAGCTTTGCAAAATCACCCCGATATTGCATGTTTCAGTCCCATGTGAGTGCTGCTGGAGAATGATTTCAGATTCTTGTCTACCAAACCAAAATATCAGGGAGAAGCTGGATGCAGTTCAGTTGGACTTTATTGGATTATGCCTTCATGCTATTGTAGCTGAAAAAAACGCTACGATTCCAAATACGATGTGTAACAATTGTGCAAATTCCTTAATCCTGTTTTCCATTCATTTATGTAGTAATTAAAACCATAGACCTGGAAACTGTTTTCACAGGCAACTTTCATTTGCAGAGGCCTATTTAATTTAGTATATTTTATGACTGTATATTCAGTTTTACTCTCTTCCCCTTCCAGAAGAGACTGAAACTTGATGGTGTTACCTTCATCATCAATCTGTGCATTGGCTCAGTTTCTTACAAGTTGTCCATTATACCACTGTACAGAACATAGCAGTGTAATTGTGTGTGGGGGGGTGGGTTTTATTTCATTTTATTCTCCTTAGAGGGCACCACAAAATGCTGTAATGAAAGAATAATCATAAGCTTAAAGAGGAAGGAAAGTTTTAAGGACTAATTGAAGAGGGGAAATGGCTGAGTGGTTTAAAGGAATGAAATGATGGGAGAGCTCCAAGTGAGATGAGGCAGCAAAAGTAAAAGAGCTACCACCAACTGCGATGAGCGATAGACGTGCACTTAAAAACTGTGGTCATGGGGCTGTAGAAGTATGCAGATAGAGGGAGGAAAAGGATAATTCACAGTTTGTTCCGGAGACAGCAGTTCAAAGGTACATCGCCTTATGTGCGGTAGTCTGCAGCCATAGGTAACAGGCAGTACTTTGTGCTCCAGACCTATGGCAGTAGGAGACTACCCCTTCTAGGTCCATGTTAACAGGAAAAGCAACTTAGAACGTGCTTTATAGTATACTTTTACTTGGTGCAGTCATCTCTGATGGAGCAAAGACTGCTGCCCTGCTGAGTTCTGTGGGATGCACTATTTAATTTGATCTCCGTGCAAGGGATCTACGTTGACCAACTTCTGTCAGTTAAAACTGTACTGTGTTCCCATTTAAAAAAGAAAAATTTCTGGGGAGACTGGGTGGCTCTATCTAGCCTGGTATTTAATGGAGAGCGTTAGTAGCAGGTGGCTGTCCATTGACCAGCTTGAGAGGAACGGGATGAGCTCAGCCTAGCAGCTAAATCTCTGCATGCTCACAGAAAGCTGATGCTCATTTTCGTCTCTCTCCCTGGGATTTTGAACTGGAAGGCCACTAACAGCATAGGCATGAAAGCTATGACCCACTGTTGCTCCTGTGCACAGAGGACCGCTCTCCAAAACACAGGTTGGGTAGGTTGGGAAAGCAGTAACAAAAATCACATTGCAAGTGTGAGGTGCATGAAGGATTTGGTCCTGTGAGCTCTTCTCAGTCTGAGGAGCTTCATGAGGCCCAGATTCACCCCGGTCTCCCTCGCTGCTAGGGGCTCTGAGGCAGGAAAGCTTTTAAGCACGTGACTGTGTAGGAAAGCTCGTAAGATGACTTCAGCAGGACTGTGTTTAAAGTGAAGCCAATGTCTATGCTCCTTCTCTGAAGCAGAGTGGTAGGCTTCTTGCCCTGTTATTCTACTAAATATTTAGACTGACTTTACAACTTACCTGGCGTACATTCACTTCCAGTTGGTTGAACCACCGTGCAGATGAATACAAGGGGAAATAAAACATTTGACTTCAAAACAAGAGAAATGATATTTGGATTATTCTGTGCTGAGGTAGAGAGACACATAAATACAGCAGTGTGAACAGCTTAAACTGAATTGTGAAATAGCCTGAGAATGTCTTTTCGCTGCCATTTCCTTGATTTCAACACCACCAAGTTTGTCATGTATGACGGCTTTGTGGTTGTTGTGACACTGTTGGAGAAAATTGGATTTGGGGAAAGTTTTCTTAGTTCTCTAAATAATTCAAAATGTTTTCCAGTTGTGTTTTTTTCTCTCCAGCACAGCTTTGTTCTGCAGTGGTACATTTTTTGTAAAGTAGATTTTTGTATAGTGTTGCGTCGCCGTGGCAGTGTATAATCCTCAGGATATATCCAAGGGATTTCCAGCCATCCTCTTGGATTTCATAGCGATACTTGCGATTAGAAGTGCTTCTACGCAGAAAATTAAAATGCAGATGTGTATTCACCGGCTTAAAACACAGCTCAAGTCATCCAGCACTAAAGGCACAAGTCGGAGCCTGTGATGCGTGTGTTTGCTGTCAGAGTGCAAGCTGTACCGAACTGACGTTTAGTGAATGGCCTGATTTTACAGACATAGACATACGATGGGTAACCACAGCTTACCTTAAAAGAAGTATTAAATCCGTTTCCTTGGAGAGGTTAGCCTTATAAACATACTAGCCTAATTTCTAGCATTAAAAGTGTATGCCTATGCTTCTGTCCAAGCATCAGGCTTAATCACTATCCTCCCCAGCGGAGCTGCCTTCTGGTGTCTCAAAAAAACTGCCCTGGTCCCCAGATATAGGGTGTCCTGACCCGGGTTGTCCCTGCAGTACCACTGTCCTGTGGCTCTCATGAGTGGCCCAACCCTGTAGGCTGGCTGCCTTCTCCACCTTCGGCGTTGCTGGAGGAGCGCAGCGTTCTTTGCCCGACTTGTGCAGCACCCGTGGGCGCAGGGGCATCCAGCCCAGGGGTGGCAGGTCCTGCCGGGACTGCAGGACGCCTCCATCCCACCTGCCGCCTTGGCTTTGGTGCCTGCGGAGACCCTGGGGCTGGGAGGAGGGAGAGATGTGGAGCGTGCGCAGCTGCGCGCAGGTGTGCTAAGCTCCTCTTATATGCTGATGGAGAGAATAGATTTATAACAGAAGTAATTTTTTTTTGGTGAGTCTGATGGATACAATAAAAGTATGTCTGCACAATATATATTTTTCAAATATAGCTCATTAGTAAATTAGCACTGAGATAACACCATGAAGCCAGTTTTAATCCTGCTGGCTGGGCTGTCAGTGCAAGTGAAATTCATGAGAAAGGTGCCAGGAAGAGGACGGATTTTAAAAAAAAAAACAATAAACATACATAGACTTTCTGAAACACATGCACGTACGTCTAATCTTACACCTAATCTGCTGTTGAGAAGAGAAGGTAAAATGTTTTCTTAGATAAAAATTATTCAAGGTTACTTGGGTTTCAGGGGTGTGACGACTGCTTAGGGGTTTTGAGGTGCTGCAGTCAGCATCCTGAGGTCTCCGTGTACAGCAGTAGGATATACAAGTAATGCGGCTGGACTTGTGACCGTGTCTGCCTCTTCTGCCCACCGATGGAGAGGTCTCTTGTTGCAAATTGCTTCTGAAGGTATCACTTCAATAGCGTGCAACAGGAAGAAAGCTGGGAAATGAAAGAGAAAAAAGGTCTTTGTTACAGGGAAAACTCTTGGTCAGTCTTGTGAACAGCGGAAGGTTAATCTGATCTGGTTTAAGTCACTGAGGTCATGGCAGCCATAAAAACTCGGCTGAACAGTGCCAGGAAGTCGGGTTTTACTTTGCCATTGAGAAAGGTTCGTGTTCCCTGGTGAGTTTTTCTTTTTGCCCCACCCCCCCCCCCCCCCGCGCCTTTTTTTTTTTTTTTTTAAGAGGAGATAGGCAATTGTACTTGCAATTCTTGCTTATGATTCCTAGCTGAAAGAGGAGCAGCCCTTCATGGAGAGAGATGAAAGACACTAGGATATTTTTCTTACATTCCAGTGTAAGCAGAATAGCAAAGTACATACCTGAGAAGTTTCCAAATACAACACACATCTATTTACATATTTGATTTCAGTGGTGATACATGATAACCTGGGATTTCATTCAAAGGATCCTGATGGGGATTTGAAAGGAGTTGTTCTTCCCTGAATGTTCACAAAATAACTGCTGAAAGCTGAAGGACCTTTTGTTGGCAAACTAAATTCACAGAGAACAGGAGGTAGAGAGGCTGGAGACAGTTTCCTTGTGCTGAAAATCCCCTCTGCGCTTACAAGTGTGGGGGAGTAAATTCCTAGCCCTTTTGAAAGCAGTGGGAATGTTTTGTCAGTGACTTCAATGGGACCAAAACTTCACTCAGGTTTTGGAGAAGCTTTGGTAACTCTGTCACTTGTTCTAACGCCTGTTGACGGACGCAGCAGCTTTCCCATTAGCTTGTTGCGCATCTTCCCAGCAGAAAAAGATCTGTGAGCTCCTGTCGAGAATGTCCGGTCATGGGCTTGCTACAATGGCATCCGACCCAGGAGAGAGGGACACATCTGAAGATGTGTTTTCCTCTCTCACTATTAGAACTGCAGTGCTGCATCAGCGGCGGTGAGGTTATAGGGGGGTTGTGTTTGTGAGAGCGAGCTGTTGTGCCGTTTCTTTACCCTGTATGTTTTAACGTGCCACAAGATGAAGATTTCTTTGTTGAGAAACAAGGATAGCAGTATGGTTTGTGGTTACATTCCTTCTTGGCTCCTTTACATGACAGGTGATTTGTAAATAGGACTTTGAGGGGAACTGAGGTCAGACCTTTCAGACTTTCTAAAATGCATGGAGATTTGTATATGCTGAAAGTGGTCACAGAATCTCGGAATCACAGAATTTTCAGAGTTGGAAGGGACCTCTAGAGATCATCTAGTCCAACTCCCCTGCTGACGCAGGAATGCCTAGAGCACATTACTCAGGACTGCATCCAGGCGGGTCTTGAAAATCTCCAGAGAAGGACACTCCACAACCTCCCTGGGCAGCCTGGTCCAGTGCTCTGTCACCCTGCACCGTAAAGAAGTGTTTTCTTAGGTTTGAATGGAACTTCCTATGCTCCAGCTTGTGCCCGTTGCCCCTCGTCCTGTCACTGGGAACCACTGGGAAGAGTCTGCCTCCATCCTCCTTCAACCCACCCTTTAGATACTTAGAAGCAAGAAGAAGGGCTTCCCTCAGCCTTCTCTTCTCCAGGCGAAAGAGTCCCAGCTCTCTCAGCCTTTCCTCATAAGGAAGGTGCTCCAATCCCCCAATCATCTTTGTTGCCCTACGCTGGACTCTCTCCAGTAGTTCCCTGTCCCGCTTGAGCTGGGGAGCCCAGAACTGGACACAGTGTTCCAGTTGTGGCCTCACCAGTGCCGAGCAGAGGGGGAGAATGACCTCCCTTGACCTACTGGCCACACTCTTCCCTATGCAGCCCAGGATTCCATTGGCCTTCATGGCGACAAGGGCACATTGCTGGCTTGTGGATAATTTACTATCTACCAGGACCCCCAGATCCTTCTCCTCAGAGCTGCTTTCCAGCAGGTCCACCCCTAACCTATATTGGTGCCCAGCATTCTTCCTCCCCAGGTGCAGGACCCTACACTTGCTCTTGTTGAACCTCATTAGGTTCTTCTCTGCCCAGCACTCCAGCCTGTCCAGGTCACGCTGGATGGCAGCGTGGCCCTCTGGAGTGTCAGCCACCCCTCTCAGTTTGGTATCATCAGCGAATTTGCTGAGGATACACTCTGGCCCTCATCCAGGTCATTGATGAATATATTGAACAAGATTGGACTGAGTATTGACCCCTGGGGGATACCACTGGTTACAGGCCTCCAACTTGCCACTGCTCCATTAATCACAACCCTCTGAGTTCTGTCACACAGCCAGCTCTCAATCCACCTCACTGTCTCCTCATCTAGCCCACACTTCCTCAGCTTCCTGATGAGGATGTCATGGGAGACAGTCTCAAAAGCCTTGCTGAAGTCAAGGTAGATGACATCTATTGCTCTCCCCTCATTCAGCCAACCACTTATAACATCATAGAAGGCTATGATATTGATTAAGCATGATTTACCCTTGGTAAATCCGTGTTGACCACTTCCAATAACTTCCTGTTCTTCAACTTGTTTTGAGATGACATCCAGAACAAGTTGCTCTATTACCTTCCCAGGGACAGAGGTGAGACAAACCGGCCTGTAGTTCCCTGGGTCCTCCTACTTGCCTTTTTTGAAGACTGGAGCGATGTCGGCCTTCTTCCAGTCCTGAGGCACCTCTCCTGTTCCCCGTGACCTTCCAAAGATGATGGAGAGATGGTCCGGAATGTAAAAATCAGCATTTGCTGCTCTCTAGAATACTCCCGAGTAATTAGGTTACCCCAATTAAGCATTGCTCAATGGCTCAAAATTTAGGCCTGAAAATAGCTCTCATGTGATGCACCAGTGTTGTTCATATTACCCAACCGCTGCATTTCAGCATGGATGAGGGAAAACAAGCCAACAGCCTGGAAAGCTTTAAAGGTGAGCAGAGGAGGGTCTGGTGAGTTCACGTGAGGGAATTTTTCTTCAGGAGATTCACTTTCAAGCAATTGTAAAGGCAGGGGCAGAAAGTGTCCACTGAGCACCGTGCACCTGAGAGGGACTCTCAAGTGTTGCCATGTGAGGTGCTAGTTTACCCCGTTTCCAGCTACTCGAGCTTTTGCAAATAGGTAAACAGCCTTTCTTGCTGGGAGAGAAAGATCAGGCATGGGGCTGTGCTACGCGTGTGCTGCTTTGTCCCAAGAGGGGCCATCCCCTGGGAGGGACTCCACACTGCTTTTTAAGAAATAGGAGTATTTGGCAGCGGTCACACCAAGTCTCCCTGGGTTGGAGTTTTGTTTTTGTTTTCCTGAAAGGGACCGGACGGTTTGCCCTTTTCATTTTAACCAGAGGTTTCAGCAATTTCAAGTGGCTTTTGATCCTCCTCCAGCTTCAGAGGTTTGCATCCAGGCAGTTGATTCGAGGCTCAGTGCTCAGTCTGACTCTTCTATAAGTTAATACTCAGAGTTTTGTTTTATAGCAGAAGCGATCTTCTGGGCAGTCCTCACTTCCTTCAGAATTGCAGAAGAAAAGTGCACTTTCTTAAAGGAATTCAGTCTTATTCAGCAGAACTCACTCTCAAGATAGGAGAGTTTGTAAAGGACCAGGATTGTGGCTTGTAGTTGCCTCAGGACTGCCCTGTGGCTGTAAAGTAGTAATATCGCAAGATTTTGCAATCTCTGTGCAGATTTACCTTAGCATACATTTGAAGATGTAAACTCATGAACGCAGTCTGTAGTCCTTCCTTTCAGGTGTCTTTCTATACATTCCACAAGCGTTTCCTTTTTGTTCAGGGCAGCCTGCACAGGCAACTCATATCCTCCCAACTAAATCGCGTAGCTTGTCTGGAAGGACGATGCGTGTTTTTCTTAAGTATTTTTCTTCCATTCCCGAAACACTTTCAGATTTTCTAGTCTTCTTTGCAAATGAGCAGTGATGGGAGACGGAGGAGGCGCAGAGAGAAGGTTAGGCTAGCATTGCTCAGGAGATGCACCGCAGCGCTCACAGCCTGTCCCTGGAGAGCGTTATTTCTGTGATGAGCATTATGTTTTGATCACACACACTGCTTAGTTCTTGCTGCCTCTGCCCTCACAGCACCTCACTTTTGGGGGGTATTTGTTCTTCAATGGTTGTCTCGGTTTGAGTGACACAGGACTAATTTCTCTTCTAATGCTTGGGAAAACTGTACTTTTAGAAGACTCTAGTGTCTGAATTTGTGAAAATATTTACTTTATAGCCAGCTATGGTGTGTGGGTGTCAAGGTCTCAGTGTTTTCGAGCTGGCCGGGTGCAGGGCTGAGGACGAGCGAGTCCCAGACACTTGACCCAAGCTGGCCAACAGGATTATTTCATCCCATGAACGTCACATTCAATATAAATTACAAAGCTTGCTGCAAAGCTCTCTCTCCCTTGATGGCAGTGATCTAGAGAACTCCTTGCCCTGGTACCGGACCCCTGAGCCCTTCCCTCCCTCCCTCCCAAAGTCGTAGCGCTCGCAGTGTCCGACATTTGCTGTCCCTGCTGGGAGTGCACAGCTTCCTATGGATAGAATTGGCTGAATATAATCCTTCTATATTTTATAGTGGTATCAGGATCACTTTTGGTTCTTTAGTGTAATTACTGTTAATTGTCTAGTCTTATTCTGTTTATATTTCTGTTTATTTCTGTTTATATTTTATATTTTATATTTTATATTTATATTCTGTTTATATTTCAGCCCCCAGGTTTCATTGTTTTCTTCCCAATTCCCCTTCCTGGGTGGGGAGGGATCACTGGGTGACAGAATAATTGTCTAAACAACAATAAATTGTTGTGGGTTTCTCAAAACATAACAATGGTCCAGTCAAGGAAAACATAGGAGCTGATCACACTGGCACCCAGCACAGACCAATGGACCAGTACTGTATAGGCCAGTTAGATAAAGGCTGGAGGTGATACGCGATATCAAAAGAAGGGGAGGGAGAGGAAAGATGCACAGGGGATTTTTCTGACTTTTCTGCTTTTCTGGTAGATTTTTTTTTTTTTTTTCCCTGTGTAGCCCAGTGGCTTGGCCTCTAGTCCTGCAGATACGTTTTTGAATTTTTTTAATCATTAATATTTGCTGCATATGTGGCTACACTCCAGCTCACAGAGACTGACAGGGAATTTTTGCTTTAGGTTTTTGGGCAAGGTGAGCTAAGGAGGAGGCAAGATTTAAGCCGAAGTTTTTCTGTAAGTGTCAGCACCCACAGCTGGGGCTAGCTGGCAAAGAGAGATCCAGCTCCATTTCGGTGCCAAAACCCAAAACTGATTTTGAAAAGATCACAAGAACAGTTAGGCCCTTTGAAAATCAGGCCAGAAACATCCAGTTGGAAGACTTCATTCTAGGGATATTTTGAAAAATTAGAACAACAACAACAACAAAAAAGCCTCAAAATACTGCATGCTAAACACTTGAAAATCTGGTCTAGTCTTTAAAGCCTGGCTTAAAGCACAAAAGAGGTTAATCCCTTTCTGCTTGCTGCACGTTAGCATTCGTAGCACGGTCTGGGAAGGGAAGCTGGGTCTTTCTGTGGGAGCCTGCGCCCACGTTAGCTCTCCATCCCCTTGCAGCAGGAGT
Organism: Burhinus oedicnemus; assembly: GCA_008921705.1. Taxonomy (NCBI): domain Eukaryota; kingdom Metazoa; phylum Chordata; class Aves; order Charadriiformes; family Burhinidae; genus Burhinus; species Burhinus oedicnemus. The sequence goes on from VFFE01007703.1 coordinate 3,201,220, forward strand.
GTGTGAGGCAGCAATGCCTCTCTTGTTCACAGGAGAGTGATCGCATGGGCTTTGTCTGAGGCTTTTGGTCATCTTCTCAGATAAAGCAGGATGCTCCTGCAATTTTCCTCTTTGGTATTAAATTTGACTCTCCTTTGCCTTTTGGGTGATGGAATAGCTGCGAACCTTTTTCAAGAAGGGTTCATTTGGGAGATCTGTCATAGCCCAGACTTCTTGGCTGTTGGTGTTGTACCTCATAGGAGGTGAACAAAAATATGTGATGTTGGCCCAGCAGTTTTTTTCATATGGTACCCATAGGAGAGGGAGGAGAGAAGAAGCCATCGCTGTTTGTTCAAAATAGGTATTTTGTCTTCCTTCTTTCTAGGTGGTGTGGGTAGTATGGATTTTTTTCAGGCTAAACAGTGTTTTGGACTGAGCCTACAAAGACTAGTAGCTTCATGACAATAACTGTGAAAGAGTGGCAGAAAGAGAAAGTCCGAGGGAAGAAAGGATTTAAATGAGGGCTTTCTGGCTGCTAAGATTCACTTAAATCATACAGTTCAGTGATACAGGAAAATTACAGCCCTTCTTACAATGGTCTCCAGACCAAATTAAGGAACATCCAAAGTCAGTTTCAACTGCAGCATGTAAATACAGTTGAGGTTGAACTTGAAACATGATTTGGCCCAGCCCAGGGAGAACAATGACAAAAAAAAAAAGACAAAAAAAAGTTTTTAAATGGGTTGTATCATCACAGCCTTAAAACAGCAATGGTAGCTCTTCTTGGCAGGGTTTGATGCCCACTATAGGACTCGCATCCAGCTCCAATGTGCTAGTAGAGATGAAGCGGCACAAAGTAGGGAGTATGTAATGAGATGCCCTTCTCTTCGCATCTTTAAAATGACCCACAAAGCCAGGACTTAACCTGTTTTGTACCAAGAATCCCATGCAGCAGCTTTGCTACAACGCCACCAATGATTTGAGTTTTATTTTACTACTTGTCTTTGTGAGAACTTAACCTAAACTTCAACTTAACTCTATGATTCTCTAGTGGCCTTACTATGTCAGTTGCATTTTGACCCAAAGACGACTGCAGGATGTTTTTCACCATTACAGAAATCAAGAGTACAAAACACAATTACGTAAGAGTGTCAAAGTCCATCAGACTCCAGAGCAATAGGAGTACCCTGAAGGAATTAATTATCTGGGTAACTGGAAACCAGACTACCAGACCACTGTGCTGTTGAGGTCATAGCTTTGGCTAGTCGTCTTTTGATTCAGGCTCAGTGAAGCAATGAGGAGTAGCAGCAGAACCAGAAGGCCTTCGTCAGTTTTTAAGTAAGGAACACATTATTTCATAATCGTATCTTCAGAAAATTCTGGTTTTGCCTCGTTGTACCTATGTTTTCAATCTGGAGAATGTCCTGGGTTTTTTTTACTTTTCATATGTTGACATAGATCTTAGTGTGTTTTAAAAGAGGAATAGCAAGTGGTTCAGCAGCAGAAAATACGTCAAAAAATCTGGTAATTGGGTAATTATCCTTTTCTAAATCCATCCCTACCTAGACCTTCACTGGTGTGTATTTTTTGGACACGTAGAGCTTGACAGAGACAGGGCAGGCAGAAAAATAAAGCATGCATTTGTGCTATGTGAGCACTAACAAGAGTCTTTGCTCTGAGCACTCTAGAGTCTGCTAGTGACATGTATTGAGTCTTCATAGCCAGTTTATGGCATAATAATTACATGCATGGATTCCCTGCTGCATATGAGGAGCTCAGCGTGTTGTCATTACAAAGAAAGAAAAAGTTAACTAATAAAAGAAGTTGTTACTGAAATAAGAAAATTCAGGATTGGCTTCTGTTAGTGGGACTGGCGAAAGAAAGTCGTGTTTAAAGAGCTGCAGCAGGAGTCCCTGTAGGAGTGAGGTTTGGTTTCTTTGGTTTTTCTCCAAGGGGAATCACCTCAGGACTCTAAAATCCGCTCTTAGTGAAGCTGTATCGGGGCTCCCTGTGTGACTGCAGGGGCAGGTCCAGGGGTCAGAACTGGTGGTAAAAGAGGGAAGTGGCTTCACATTTCAGTCTTCAGTTGTTCCGATGCTCAAAAGGGTCATCCAGCAGTTGGATCCTCAACCTGTTCTCTTTCCGTCTGTCTTTCTGATGAAGAAAGCTCTGTCTTCCTTTATGTATGCCTGTGTGTTTCTCTTCTTAAGTGTCAGCGTATCCACGGGCGGTGAATACCAAGACTGAAGTTATCAGGGAGTGTGGAAATCTGAAGTATCCGCACCCCTTTGCCATGGATAAATTCTGTATCTAGGGATCGTTCAGTGGAAGATTCCTAGCTGCCAGTTTCTGGCGTGGGTTCTTCACCAACACCAGGTGCAATAACAGACATCGTGTCTTACATTTTACTGTAGGTGCACGCATACCCTGTTCTGCGGGAAGAGCTGCTGCAGAGCCACTGGGCCTCAGCTCAAAGCCTTATCCACTGGCTCTCGGCAGGTTTTTGCTGACTTTCAGTGCAGTGTCCCTCCTCAACAGCAAATGGTTGATGACAGATAAGGTAGGGCATTGGCAGCTTTGTAGGTAAAAACTGGAATATTGGATTAAGTCTCTTACACTGTTTTTGTACCGTCTGACTTCGAAGGCTTGCTGCAAGAGACTGGAAGCGGCGTCTGAGCGGAAAGCGGCGCAAGCGTTTCTGTCCAAAAGCACTGATTAGCTAATGGATGTGCTCATAACTTAATGTCACAGCGGGATAGAGTTTCAGAGCTAATGGAAAGCTGATGTACAACTGATTTACCTCTGAGGGCCAATCCCCATTCCCAAATATAACCTGTAGGCCTCTGTATTTTGGTTCACTGTATTTATATATCCCCTTTCAATTGCAGAGAGGTGGTTTCCAGCAGGATTCTGCAATCACGTCAGGGTCAGAAGGGGTGAGCAGAGTAATTATCTGTGGGCTTTAGGAGCCCAGATGCATTAAACGAGTTTCTGATTTCTTGGAGAGACTTTCCCTGGAAAAGAGGAGAGGATTTGTGACCCGAGTGTGCCTGACAGGAAGGACAGGATCCTGCTGGAAAGACGCGCCGGTACAGCTGACGGGCTGCCTGTCCTTCCAGCAGCCTTGCGCATGCTGCTTCACTGACCACGTCTGGATGGCCTTAAAGGCGGCCTGACCCGGCTCGTGGCAGGGACCTGTATGTTGAGCAGAGAGTAAAATTCACACAGAGGGAGAAACGATGTCACATTATGCTGCTCGTTACCAAAAAAAAATGTAGGATTTGCTATCAGCGAGCTGAAATCTAAACAGCCTAAATGGTCCTAATAGTTAGAGGGGTTAGGGAAGCTTGCCAGAGCGTGGAAAGCATAACAACTGCATTTAATAACAATCAAGCTACTCTTATAAATATTTGCATGTGTGGCTTCAAAGCCTACTACATGGTCATTCATGTACTGCTGTTAGAAAGACGAGGAGGGGAAAAGAAAAAAAAAAAAAGAGGGCGAGAAGAAAAGGGCACTCCATGTTTTGTAGCTGCCGTAATAAAGAATGGGCAAAGCACCAGAAAGAAAAGAAAAAGGAAAAGAAACCCTCCAAAGTTTAATAAACACAAAAGGGAATAAAAATAAATCTTTGGAGCATTTATTACAAGCCCTTGATGGAAGGATTAGATTGAAGCTCTCGGCCTTTCCAGTGTGGGTGTATGTGTGAAGACAGCCTGTCTGGCCTCTTCCAATGAGGAAAGAAAAGTTGTTTACATTTCCTAATTTGGGCTGTGCACATAATTGATTTTTTTTGTTTCAATAGCAGAAATGAAAATTCAGAGGGGAAAAAAAGCCTCATTTGGATACAATTGAATTTAGGTCTTTTTCCTCGCCAGAAAGCAAGCCCAGCTCTCAGAAGAGCTGTGTCAAACAGTGTGTTTTGTTTCTCCTGAAATGTCAGGACATGCAGTACTTGTGAGGAAAGCTGTAGAAATGCAGGGCTTAGTTCATCAAACACAACTGTGGAAGGCAAAAGTATCATCCTTTTATGCAGGAGATTCCTGATTTGGGGAATATCTCCAGCATGAAACAACCTCTTTCCATACCGACTTGCAGTTTAAGGGAGCTTGACTCTGTCTCGCTGTCCTCCCAGGAGCAATGCCTGAGGGGTCTACGTGCTGTTTTGGACGGTCGGTCAGAGCATGTGTTCAGTCTCTCCTGTTGACGATGCTCCAACGTGGACCAATACTGCAGACTGTTGAGTATTTTGGGATAGGTCTCCTGCACCCCTCCTGTTGATGCTCTTCAGCTCTGTCAGAGCAGGGCTGCTTTCTGTCCTAGTTACTGGCACGGGAGCTTAGAGGATGCTGGACATTGAACAAAGTCAGTAAGAAGTACAGAAACCACAGTGTCCTTATGCACTTGAACACTTAAACATACTTGAATATGTTTTAACCTGGCAGTTTGGACTGGCTAGTGTAAAGCAGCTGATGAAGTTTCAGCTGGTTCAAGAAAAAAACAAACAAACAAAAAGAATGAAAAAGCTAAGCTTGTGATGCTCAGTCTTCAGCAGGCTAAAGGGAGGAGGAGGGATGCTGCCTTCATCTTCTCCAACTGTGCTTTATGTCTCAACTGTACTGTAGTGATTGTGATTATTACAGCTGGAAGTCTTCAGGTTCTTGAGGGTTGAATTAGTGAATAATTTAAAGATGATAAAAATGGAACCTTTCCTTGCATTTACAATTCCCTCTCCAAACCAAAAGGAATCTGTCGTTTTCCTAGCTACAGGAAACATTCATTTAATTCCGCTCATTAATGACAATGGTTCAAAGAATACTTAAGGAGTTGAGTCTGCAGCAGGGTAACTGTGTTTACAGACTAACTTGGTCAGAGTCATTCTGGTGTCTACTGGAGTCATTGGGCCAAAACCAGGGGGATGTCCAGAGGTATCCAAGTGACTCTGAATTGATACAACTGTCAGGTTAAGGTGGAGTCACAAAGAAAGATAAATTGCAGCATCTGAGACCACTTAACAGCTAATCCAAAACCTTGTACACTCCATAGGGTTCTTTCCATTCCCTTAAAGACAGTTGCAAGTCTCAATTCTCAGTCTTGAAGCTGATTAATTTTCACATAAACTCCAATTCTGGAGTCAGCCATTCTTTTTCAGACGAAGGGTTCCAGCTAGTAAAAAACCCTATTATTTTCAGCTGTCCATGAATAATGCCTTTCCCTGAATTGCCTTCCCATGGATACTGTCGTGAATGACAGAAAAAAGAAATCAAATTTCTTTTGTGGGTTTTTGCAAGATATAAAACTATCTTATATGAGAGATGAAGCTTCTGTAAGACAAGGATTCATTCTTATCCATGGTGGATGTCCCATGCCTGCCTTCCAGTGGAAGGTAAATGCTTATTCGCTGTGTATATGAATGCACATATGCAAGCACAAAAACATGCACACTTAAAGAGTATTCCTTCTCTGTGTATCTTCTTTAAGTCTGAAAGAAAGAAAAAATGTAAATGCAGACATGGTTTGGGAAGATCTGTTCAGATACATGTTCACAGATTTGTAATGTACAGTATCTAAAATACAGGAACTGAAAAGAAAGACTACAAATATAGCACAAGAAAGTTCTAGAAATAAGTTAGAAGCTAAATATAAGTCAAACTGACAGTTAAATAGGAATTTTCAATCTGAAATAAAGTCAAGATGGCCAGGGTTGGTCTGTGCCAGGGCAAGTGGCTGGCTGCTAGTTTGGCTTGTCCACAGGGAATGAAATGGTAGGTTGATGCCTCAAATAAATGACAGGGAAGGACAACTTACAACTCATGCTGGAAGCATCAATCTTATATGTACATATTATTATGCCAAATTATATTCCTAGTAGGATTAGGTTTGGCTGAAGAACAAGTAGTAGTCTCGGAGTTTCCTACAGCAGAAAAATAAGTTGAAGAGATTATTTCTCTCTTAAATGAGGGTATAATCTCTGAACCAAGTAGCTTTTATAAGAATTTGCAAAATGTATTGAAATTAAGGTCATCATTGCATAAAGTTAAGCTTTTCTCAGACCTTCAGTTGGTATTTTGAGAGAGACTGGTACTAACGTGTTGCTCATGGGAGAGAGGAGTGGTTCTGGTGTGGGGGTAGTTTGCATCTGTTTTTCTTTGAGTTCTCACTATAAGATTGTAGCAGTTTCCTGTCAACAAGCCCGGTAGGCAAGAGTACTGGTCATGATCCTTTTGGGTTTGTTTTCAAGCACTGCAGATATGAAAATTTCAGAACCCTTTTTTTGTTTCTTTAATTAAATGAGATCATAAGGGAGCCTGGGGATTCCTGTTCATATTTATACCTCTTACCCGTTTGACCATACTGAAGGTCTGCTTTGGGAAGTACTGTTTTAGAGGATTTTTTTAAGTATTGTGACAACTTGTCATCTCTCACTTATAATAGATCTACACTTGAGGCCGAGATGATTTCTTTATTGTCAAAGATTTTCTCATAGCTAGGATTATTTTTAGGAGTTTTTACCTCCAATCATTTAAAAAAGAGATTTTGGCCCAATTACGTAGAGGAAGCACATTTGTGAATTTTGTGAAGACTGAATAAATTTGCTTTATTCCTCATGTGACTGACTTGTATTTGGTATTTGTTCTGCAGTCAGTTTGAACTTAGAATTATTCAAAGAGCTACAACAAATCAGTTATTAAATGTGTATCTGCGAGTGGCGTTGCCTCGTGTAGCTGCGACTTGCTGCATTGTTCTGGTAGTAGCAGCCAGTCCTGAAACACCTAATATATGGAAGAAGATCTTTAAGTTATTAATATGTTTTATTGATATGAATAAATACTATTAAGGATTTATTCCAACTACCTTGAATCATTAGTAGTTAGAAATAAAGGGGAATGTTCTGGGCTTGGCTTCTGCCATCTCTTTACATAGAAATGATAACTTGCATGTATTATATCTGTGAAGAATTACGTGTCTTCCAGAAGAAGATACCTTGCTCGATTGATAGATGCCTGGATTATTGGCCTGGGTAGCCGAGGGAGGCAGCGGGGCAGGAGGCCTCGCTGGGATTTCAGACAAGGCCTGGGTCTTCCACGGGCGCTGAACTGCTCACCGCCCTAACATCAAGGCTGTCGTCTCCTGCCCCTGCATGGCAAATACTGAGCTACATGGCTGGTCAGAAAACTTCATCTTTTCTAGTTATTATCTGAAGTCTTCCTGCTGTCGTGGCCCCAGGGAGGCCTGTAAGCTTTGCTTCCTCAGCTGAAAATCACCCCCAGGCCCCCCAAATACAATTTTCCTCCTTTATTTTCTTTATCCAGTTCACTTTTCACACAGTAAGAGAAGTGGAAACGTTTCCCTCGGTTTGAACGGAGATTTTCATCAGGGCCTTTGAGTCATTTCGACTCCTCTCTGAGTTGGGCTCTGGAGTGGAGGAGAGCCTTGCCAGGCGGCGGGGCGAGGAGGGAGTTGCACACCGGGGATGGTGGTCCGGGTGCTGGGTTCCTCCTCCAGCTGCTGCCCAGGATGGGGGTGAAAGACCTCAGGGGATTGCCGAACCCTTCAGGGTAACCCAGGTTGTGCAGAAGTGCTTCGCTGCTTAGCCTTTGTCGGGGTTTATAGCTGGGAAGGAGGAAGAGACTGTTTTGAAACCTAAACTGGTATGTTTAACACTGCTATTGAAGACCTGAGTCCATTTTTCTGATTTTTTTCTGCTTTCCCTCCAATATATAGTGAGGAGTGGTTAACGTTTATGGCTTTTACTGCTTGCAAGTGGTCAAAATTGATGTAATTCTGTTTATAAAGTCTACTATCTACTATTTTTTCAGTGGTGCCCAGTAGTAGGACAAGAGGTAATGGGCACAAACTTGAACATAGGAAGTTCTATCTAAACATGAGGAGGAACTTCTTTCCTTGAGGGTGGCAGAGCACTGGAAGAGGCTGCTCAGGGAGGTGGTGGAGTCTCCGACTCCGAAGACATTCAAAACCCGCCTGGACGCCGTCCTGTGCAACCTGCTCTAGGTGACCCTGCTCTGGCAGGGGGGGGTTGGACTAGATGATCTCCAGAGGTCCCTTCCAACCCCGGTGACTCTGTGATTCTGATCTGCTTGCCTTTTCCCTCCCTTTGTTCTTCCTCTTCTCTTCCTGCCCTTGTCGCTATGATCAGAATGAGTATTGTGTTCCAATAAAATCCTTTAATAACTAAATATGAAACAAAATCTGAAGCTGGCTAATTTATGCTCCATATGCTGGGGGGAAATGGGCTTCAGAGAACATACAGGTCAGATGAGTTGCTGTTACTTGTCTTAGCAGATCCCTGTGAACTCTATGCAAGTCTGAAGGCATTTGCCAGATACCAATTGCTATGTTTTTTTCCCAATTTATAAACATCCAGGATTTTCCACCAGAATGTTGAAAGAGAGGAGTTTTAAATGCATGACCTGAAATAGAGTTCAAAATAGTTGTTAATCTGTATTAATATGGTATTTCTATAATCAAACACATGTGGGGTGGGTTGGTTTTTGGTTTATTAAATTGCTAATAATATTAAATTGACATTGGAAACTGAATCATGCTACAGATATTTCCCTTACTGAGGCTGTCTTGTGTTACACTGTTTGAAGAAACAATGTATTTTACCATTAAAAAAAATAATAAAATCACACTGCCTTCTTGCAGATGCCATCCCACCGAGCTATTACAGCCTTTACTTCCGAATCGTCAGATTTGATGTCTCGGCGATGGAGAAGAATGCCTCCAACTTGGTGAAGGCTGAATTCAGGGTCTTCCGCTTGCAGAACTCGAAGGCGCGGGTCTCAGAGCAGCGGATAGAGCTGTACCAGGTATGATGGCACCTCGCACGCGTCAGGTCCCAATCTTTCTTCAGCAAACTCACCTTGTGCCCATCTAGCAGGTGGAACAAACCACAGGGGGAAGCGGTTGAGTCCCATGTTTGCCAAGTAGCCTCTTATTTCCCATGCCTTTCCTAGAAAGGACTATTCAAAATCATATGAAGCTGAAATGTGCAAACTTTTTCTAGCAATTGTGCCTTAGGATTCCAAAGTATCAGCATATAACAATAAGTGACAGAGCATGACATCAAACAAGTCATCTTCAGGGTCTCTATCTCACAACACCTGGCCTGTACTGTAGTTTGCATAGAAGTCGAATTCCTCTCTCTGGCCTGTGTTCAGGAGAAGCCTGTTAACTTCCTTGCAGAAACGGTGTTGTTAATAATTGAGTTTCAAAGCTTAGCAGTTTCAGACCTGGCTTCTGTATAGTAGCCCAGGGGTTGAGGCAAGGGACTGGACAATTCAGGGACTGAGGAGTGAGGGAAAAAATGACCCCATGACTCTCTCACTCCTGAGTGTTGATAAGATCGATGTCATTTAATCTTTTATGGACAATAAAGCCATTAAAGTCACTTACATTGAGTCTGCACGTTTGTGCAAATATTGTCTAGAGAATGTTTCATCTAAAGCATCGTTCACTTTGCTGAGAAACACAGCAACCAAAAGGGGCTCAGCTCCCAGCAGCTTTATACTGAGTAAAACTCAATGGTTGTTCCAGCAACCTGGGACGTGTTCTGCTGAAAACCCTGCCAGATAGGATACCGCCTTGTAAAAGTGTATTGAGCCCCTCTTTGGCTCTCTTCTTGTTGCCCTCATTAGCACTGCCCTGGGTTTGCAGCACTGTAGAGTCTGGTTCAGATCCAGTGGGTGCAAATTTGAGTTAGTCTTCTCCCTCGCTTTCCGTGTTCACCGCTTCCCGCCTGGTCTGGTCAAGTGCAAGCCAGGTTTGGAGCAGAGAGGGTGGAATTTGGGTTCACATGCTTGCTGCAGTGACAGGGTAAGCCAGCCTTCTAAGGCTGTCAACTTATAGGCTGACAGCAGGAAAAGGCGCACCAGACTGTTTAGATATTGTTTAAATGTAGGAGAAGCATGATTCCTAGTTCAGTGTGGTCCAGGTCCACAGATTGGTCACTGGGCCCTTGGCTTCATGACTGTGACCTGGCTGCTTTCCTTCCCAAGGACAGGCTGGCAGAAGAATTAAGTAAATAACGTGTCATTGTTTAAAAGAGAAAGCTAGGAATGTTTAATGACAGTTGCTGGTGTTGTCTATATGTAACAGCAGTCACAGAGAATTACACGAGTCCCTGTGATGCCGCCACACCAGCCTGTTGAAACGCTTATATGTTCTGGCTTGACCTCACTGTTCAGACATTCTAAAAGGAGTTGATGGCATCTCTGGGTTTTCTGTTGTTCTGCTTTTGAGACCTGTTAGTCAGCCACCTGAAAGGAGTACAGCTGCGGTTGCCTGAGCTCAGTTCATTGCCTTTCCGTGTTTGAGGAATGTGGGACACAAAGGGTTCAGTGGAGGTAGGGAAGAAAAGGCCTTTGCTTGGCTGGGATTTTGCCTTGTGATGAGAAACAGCTGGAGCTTGTTTGAGAGAGCCTGACTCCAGCAAGCCTGTGCCCATGGAAATGACTGACACCTGCATCCAGGGCAGGTACTTGGGTCGTTTAGATAAATATATAGCTGGTGAGTAAGGCAGTTTCTTTTTTAGGCTAGGTGGGGCATACTGAGTGAAGTGTTAGGTGAGTAATGAGTGCAGGTTATTGTAGGATTAGGTCTTTTCTCCACCAAGCAACAGGCAAGCCAAAGGCAGCAAGCTCGGAGTGTGTGTTTGTGCCAGGCATGTTTTAGGCGTGTTACTTTGCTCTTTTGCCTGTAGAGAGGCAAGCCGTCTCTGGAGCGTTTTCCTTGCAAAGCACCTATTAAAATGATAACAGCTGCTCATTAGTTCCTCTCTCTGCTTTACTTCTTACAAGCTCCTGTGGCCTTCTTCTGCTGGTTGTTTTTTCCCTGCTTTGGTCATATTTATATCTTGCAATCTAGTATGCAGCTCTCCCCAGAACCTTGTACGGAGGTATTATGTTAGCTCTGGGACGGCCAGTCTGAACTGCATGGGTTCCTTGCTAGCAGCTCTTCTCCAGGAGCATCAGGGTCCCTAAATACTGCTGCATCTAATCTCCATCACAATGTGTGAGGTTAAGGTGCAGTGTTTAACAGGAAAAGCAAAAGCTGGGAGAAATCAAAGAGGAGGGATCCATGATCCTTATGGGTCCCTTCCAACTTGAGTTATTCTATGATGTCTTGTAGGGCAGTGCTATAGAAAGCATCCTAAAACTTAGTATATGAATTTTAGAGATTAGAAAGAAGAAAATCTATGGAAGTGAAGGTGAAGAAGGATGGGTAGGAGGCACTGGTGCCACAGTGATGCTAGAGGAGCTTCAGGGCTGCGCAGTGATAGATCGACAGTGCAGATAGGGGTGTCTAGCAGTGAAGGAAGATACAAACGTGGGAGGTAAAAGGGGAGAGTGAGGAAGATGCTCACTTCTGTGGAAGTGGGAGAGGGAAATACATTCTGTAAGGGCTGAGGACTTACTCAGGTATCTTTGCTTCCAGCATGAAAAGCCATGCACGGAGAGTGAGCCTCGCAGAGGAGACTGCTGATGGAGTTGGCATGTGCAGCCGCTGCTCCTCCTCCGTGCATGAGCACTGCTTCCTGTCTTGTGAGATACATGCTGGGCTTGCCAGGGCTGTTATGCCCAGAAGGAACAATGTGGTTTTTCATCTTGCATAAGCAGTATTTAATTATTAGGTTGGTTTTTTTTTTTTCCTCCTACCAAGTTTCGGGTTGCCTAGTGTTTTCCTTTGTTGAGGAGATCTTCTTGATGAGGGTTTTTGAAATTCCTCTCATACCTGCAGTTTCAGGGAACGATTGTTCCTGTGTCCCCTCATCTTTCTCGGTCAAGCAGGAAGAGAGGGGCAGAAGTCTTCTGGAGAGAGTCAGAGCTCTCCTGTTCTGCTTCACTGGGAAAGTGGCCATCTCTGAACACATGCAAGTTCCCTAACTGCTCTCCAAGAGCTCACTGATTTAGTCCAGTGGCAGTTTAGTAGTAGTATATATACCACTGGTGCAGAAGGGACAATATTACTCTGAAGGACTATTTTAGGAACAGCAAGAGACAGACGTGGAGGGTAAATGGGGGGGGGCGAAGGGAAGGCAAGCAGAATATAAATATTTTGTTTCTCCTCCTGGTTCCTTCTTTGTGTGGTCCTCTGACCTTACAGATCTACCCCTTAAAATGAGAAAAGAAATGCAAGACTGCACCTTTTCAGCTGAGCTTTCCTCAGACTATACTTGGCTCCCTTTTCCAAACCACATCAGAAGAGGACTTTGTGTTTTCCTGCAGCCCTTGTTTGCACTGACTCCGGGAAGGCAATGTGGGGCTGCTTGGCGGGGCGAGCCAGGGCCGTGGCCCCTCGCTCCCGGCCCCCGGCGCAGCAGCAGGACCCTGTTCCCACCCCAGAGGCAGGGTTGGAGCAGAGAGCACCTCCTCATATTTATGCTGGGAGCAAGTGGTTGTGGAACTGTTTGCCAGGTCTGCTGCTGCCCAGGTTTCCCCGAGCAGTAGGTCCTGGAGATTAATTCTCATTCAGGTTCCCTGGATGGGACCACGAAGCCAGTGGGCATGTGGCAATCCCGGAGAGCAGAAACAGTCTGTTTTCACCCAGAGTACTTCTCTTGGTATTTAAGGATTAGTCAGCCAGATCTGCATTGTTCCTGCGCAGATGGGAAGCGCAGTGCACATACTAAGTAGTCTTAGGATGGAAAATAATAAAACTCATAGAAATAGGAATTAAGTTTCTTTTATAAGGCTGGTATAAAAGCTGCTGTCTCTTCTTGGCTCTGGTTAAGTGAAGCCACAGAGAATTTAATTCTTTAAAGGAACTATCTTTTCTGTTGTTTCTTCTGCCCGAAAGTGAGGGTTAATCTGCTGGTGGTGCTGCTGACCATCGGCAAGTTGGAGAGTGGGAAGCCAGAAGGAGGGAGGAAGGGAAGGAAGGAGGGAAGAAAGGAAGGAAGGAAGCAATGTGACCACAGACGTGGCGAGCACTCTTCTGCGCTTCTATTCCCATCCTTCCACTGCACCGCATTCGCTCGATGCGCTTCTCAGCATGCACCGAGACTTCAGAAAATATTAAGAGGATAAAGTACTTTTGGGGCAGGGAGGAGGAATAATATTAAATAAACAAGTTTTAGCATCCTCCAGTGGCCCTCGCTATGTTTTTAAAGATTTATGCCAAATGCAGGCTTTATTGGAATTTGATCAGATAAAGCTCAGTTGTTATGGGAATGTCTTTGTTCATCAGTTTTCTTGCCTGCTTTGAAGACTTCATCACATCTTTCTTTTATTAAGGTGCTTCTGTATTTATGAATAAAGTCCCTACACCCTTCAAAAAAAAAGCTTGTCTTTTATGAATAAGCATTCCAAAAAATAAATAGGCACCACCACAAAGCTGGATGAGTGGAAACCCTCGCGGGGCAAAAAGCCGTTGTTCAGAGAGCGTTGTGGTATTGTTTTTAAGGTATTTTTATTATGTACAGACGGTCAAACAATAACAAGTAATAATTACTTCCTATGGAAGCAGTGCCATGTTTTGTTAACACACCATAAAGCATCATGAAAAATGCAGCCGAAGCACTGGTTTTTATCGTTGTCATTACCCAAGGCTGCTGTGGGTGGGGGTACCTGAGGGGCTGCGGTTGTGGGGGGATGTACTATGGGATATATCAGAGTGCAGCGTTGGAGCAAACGAATGGCGCCAGGTTAAAGCCCAGGGGGGACATTGGATTGCGATGAAGAATTTGAAGTAAGCAGAAGCAGACCTTTGATCTTGCCATGTCCAGAGGGCCGGGTCCATGCTGAGGGCTCCTGTGGAGCTTGCTCGGGGTCTACAAAGAACCGTGTGCCCTCCAGACAGTGGTAACCCCCATTTCTTTAAGGGCCTCTCTCCCTCCTTGGAGGTATGAGGAGGAAGATGCTGTGGAACATATTACCCCATTATGAGTCAGATTTAAATTTAAACCACAGTCGGTTATTCAAATACTTTCAATTCAGACAGTGTTTTGTCTTGTTTTTCAGTTAGGGAATACGTTTAGAGCGAGCTACTATAGATTTGGGCCAAATCTCCGTGGTGCAAATCTGAGGCAATTTACACTGACTGCAGCAGAGCTACTCCAGACTGATCTCCGTATAATCAGGAGCAGAGGGGCCTTCCTCTCTTTTCTTGCCAAAAAGCGCCGTCTCTAATGCCACAGAAGAAAATACCAGGAAGCAGGATGTCTGTATTACAGATATCACCTGGGGCATTTAATTTTAATTGACTGCCGTCCCTGTGACCCACATCTAAAGTAGTATATTTGGATCTCAAAACTTACGTATTGCTGTCCCAAAACCAGACTCTTGAGATCTGAAAGGTTACAAGGTTATGTTAAATGGCAAACGTACAGTGCTCTTTGAAGTGCCAAACTTGGTATATAGTGTGGACGTAATAACTTTCTGTTCTACCAACCTCCTCCTCCTTCCCTGGCCCCCTCAGCAACAGCTCAGGACCAGAGGAAGTTAATTTGCAGTATATTTCAGTAGAATTGCTGCTTTCTCCTTGTTCCACAACCCTTTGGGGTTTTTTGTTTGAAATACTGTATCCCCTACAAAAAAAAAAAGTCAGTATGCTGGAGACCATGTATAGAGTACCTTTGGCAAATAATCTGTGTGCGTGGATGAGGGGAAGTATTTATCGCTGTGTCATATTCACTGCGATTTGAGAACTTATCTCGGATGCAGCCACCTCTTGCCAGGAGCAGAGCAGTTATTGAAGACGACTTGAAGAAGTTTATAGTATCCCCATTAGCTAATGGCACGAGCCAGCTTGTGCTCCCAGCTCAACACTGCTGTGCGTAGAGATGTGGGGCACTGAGCTGATAAATTTATTGCTGTTTGTGGCGCATGTACATTATAGGGAGCGTAGGAATGCAGGACATGCGTCGGAAACCAGCTGCTAGGTTTGGGTTCCTGCTCCTCAGGCTGCAGTCTGGTGTGGTAGCCAAGCCCACGTTACACTAAGACATGAGCAAGTTTTAGCGAAGCACTGCAGTGTGATAGTTACTAGGCTGAGGAACATCAGGTTGGCTTGCTGGCCTTGTGCTAGGGAGCCCATTGGAGGGAGGAAGGTAATATTGCTGTTTTGGGGAGGTGTAGGAAACAATGTGAAGCTTTGTTGGAGAGAAGCCTATATGAAGAAGAATAGATGACGGAAGAAAATGAAGGAGGACGGGAGTGGTTTGGGTGGAAGCCTGTGAGTGGTGGGAAGAGAAAATCACAAGGAGGATCGTGACTTATGGTGAACAGTGCAGGCAAGAGGAAGGGAAGAAAGAGGAATGACTTGCGGAAGAAGACAGCATCTTAGAAGCAGCAGCATGTCCAAATATTCAGATAGCAAATAAAGTTGCATGCCAAAATGTTGCAGTAAAATGCATGTGAACATGAAATATGGCTGTCAGGGACAGGAGCAAGGAAGAGGAAGGGCTTAGAAGACCTGTGCTTAAAGGGGAGATGAACACAGGAGTACCCTGCAGGATCTAGGGGATTTGGCTAGAAGACAGGAGAACCCACTCTGTTTTTGTTGACTTTGGCTCCTCTTTGTTGATATTTTAATAAAACATAATGTGCCTCTGGCAAGTTAAAGCTAAATGCTAGATAAGCGTACAGGATTTTTTTGTTTTGCTTCATTTTATATAAAATCTTTCTTTGGAGCTATCTTAAAATCTCCTAAACGGCAGGAAATTGCACTCAATATTTCAGAATCTTCCAGGAGGACCCCAGACCCTCCGTTCTTGTTTATTGCTTATACAATGCAGAGTCTTTTGCCTGCTTAAGCATAAATCAGACTGAACGGCCTCAGGGCTGTATCCCCAATTTACGCTGCACATGTATCTTCAGGGGCAGGAGGAAGGCCCTGCGTGGGGAACAAACGGAGAGGAAATCCCTTTTCAGGATCCATTGTCTTCCTGGAGCTCATCCCCTCAACACAGGGCGATGCAATGAGTCAGTCATAGTGATTCCATGACACACTGGACTTCCCCTCCCTTTTTGACCTACTTTAGCTGCTCATCTCTTTACCCCCCTCACACTTCTTCTTTTACCTTTAAGCAAGTAGCAGCCAACGTTCTAAGAGAATCCTACTGCAGCTGTAGCCCATCCAGATATAAAAGGGGTTGTGTTATGTGTGCAATATGTTCTTTTTATTTGCAAGTTTGCATGAAGAACGTGTCTGGCAAGTTCTGAGCAGATGGATCAGAGAGCTGTGGGTTTTTTTAAAACTTTGGCAAGTACTCCATACCTTTGTATTTTGGCAGGAGCTCTGCATCTCATATACTAGTCTCTAAAGATTCTGCCCTTGGTTTGAGCCTGATTCAGAGACCTTTGCGAGCAATGGAAAGACTTCTATTGATAAGCAGAGGGGCTGTAAAGTCCTTTTAACTCCATAGCACTGAAGGCAGGGTCTGAATTACTCTTTTGCAGAAGTGGTTACAAGAAGAGCTTGAAAATTCTCACTGAGAGTTTTTGAAAAAATACACGGTCAATCTTTTGCACTAGTGATAAGAAGCAGCTAAGTTTTTGATAGCCAGTAGATTCCCAATTATCTGGCAAAAGGTATTATATGGAGGCTTTGCACTTTACAACATATGTTTCCACGTATAATGAGTAAGAAACTGGAGAGGTTTGCAAGAGAATTAAGGGTTTGCTTATCCTTGTGTCCAAGATAGGATCAAAGACCTCAAACTCAACCGGGAGTGAGAAAGGAATGAGAGTTAGCATGGTCATTTTTTAACTTTAAGCTTCAGAAAGGGCTGGATGAAGTCCCTGAGAGCTGTCTGAGGAGACCTTTGAAATCTGGAACCAGGCAGCAAGTGAATCTTTCAGTAGGGTGAATAGTACGTAAGAATTTGGAAACCACAAGCGGCTGCATATGCAGACCTTGGGAATCTTGTTATTCCACTGCAGAGGCTTAGGCTTGAGTCCCCTGCAGTTTCTTCTAGTTCAGAAGAGGTTATCCTAAATGGCAGTTTTCAGCCATGATGTTGTGCATAGCTGAACTTATCTCTGTTCTGATGTTAACCAGCATTAGCACATCATTTACCACTGGATCTCATTGTTTGGGCTTATTTACTTTGAGCTTACAAGTACATGTCAGGTTATTTCCATTATTTTAAAAGGCCCTTGAAGTTCCAATGGAAACCATGGATAATGACTGATAAGTAAGAGAAAGATTAGTGAGCCTGCCAAGATGTTGTAATACACAAGAACATCACAGTAGTCTGAAATGACAGAGAAGAGAAGGGAAGGAAGGAAGTTATCAGGGAGCCAACAGCATCTGGAGGGAGGAGATCAGACAGTCCAGAATGAATGGAGAGGAAAAACAGATTAATAGCAGGTTTTTACAAGATAATGCCATATTTACTGCTATTCAGTGATTGCAGAACCCACTCTGGCTGACAGCAGTGACCATCCCAAGTTCCAGGGCTATGCAGCAGACAGGATAGATATTTTTAAGTGGCCATATGATCTTATTACTGTATTTTGAAAGTTCATCAACTCGTTTTAAGAAACTGTAAGTTGCCAAAAATATTTCCTAACAGTCGGTTACTGTAATTCTCAATCCCAGCTATAAAATGCCCTTGTTAGTCCTAAAGCTTGGCCTTTGATGTGTGCCTGGGGTTTTCTTGGCTGCAGCAGGTGTCATCGATGCATCAGCCTGTGTATCATCACTGCTAAACTACGTTCGTTTTTTTGTTTGTTTCTTTGTTTGCTTTCTGGGGAGGTGATGAATTTGTTAGCCAAAACTATTCCACTGTAAATTATACTTAATCGTAATTTTCCTATTTTTCTGCATCTGATTGTGGTAACTATAGGAGACTAGAGGTAATTATCGGACAGACCATCAAATCTGAAACGAACTAAGAAAGTCACTGTTCTGGAGCTCTAGTTACTTGAAAGAACCAGTGTGTCTCTCTGTCAAATTTTTTCCTTTTATGTGTGTAATGAGTCATGAAGACGGGCTGTTCTGGCGTCTGCTCTCAGTGATTATTGTATAGAATACATACACTAATGTGTTCATTCGATTATCCCCTGCTTTAGCTGCCTATGTATATGAGGAGGGGAGTAGGCAAAGGAAAATTTGAGCAAAATAATTACATTTCTATTCACAGAGTCTTGGGTTTTGGAGGTTTTTTGGTTTTGTTTTTGAACCAGTAGAATTACTGTGACACCGAATGCTGCTGCTCTGCTTATATCAGCCTCTGATATGCCCCATTTTTTAAAGAAGCCATGTTTCTGCTAATTTTGCAAACGTTCTTCTTTGTTTGTTATCATGAATTATCTAGTGTTCTCAGTGTAGTTTACAGTTTATAAAATACAGACTAAGACAATCCTTGTCCTTATTTTTATACTCAGACCTGTGTGACAGTTACTTGAGAGTATAAACATGTGTGCATATAAATAAACAGTTTAATCCTCCGGTATTTTAATGAAGATTTCAGCTACTTGATACTTAAATTTAAAAAAAATAGTCAACGCTCTCCAGTTGATCTGAAAAATAAGCATAGCAGGTGGCAGAAGTAATTCAGAGATCAGTATTTCTGGAAACTTACTTGTCATTCTTCTGAAACCAGTTTGTGACAAAACCAAAGCTTTTCACCGCTGAATGACCTGGTCACGGTGATTTGGGATATGCTTCCAAGTTAGCATCGTGGTCCAGCCTCCTGTAATGGATGAGGAGCACAAAAAAATCCCTGCCAGCAGAGCAGAAGGTCTCCCCTAAAGACTGAGCAGAACGCCTTTGCAGAACCAATGAAGAGCAGATTTCAACAGGATTTATAAAATAGCAGAAATCTGGCAGGCCTGATGAGGGTGGCATGTGAGTGCTGTCATCACCAAGATTCCTGAGTGGGCTTCCTAAACATGTGTAGCTGTACAAGCAAGAGCAATGCTTTGTTTGCATCTGTCTGGCTGCTTCATGAGCCCTTCCCTGTAATTAACCGCATTATTCCTGTATTCACGTGTTTGTTTTGCCTTGATCTGCTGGCAGTAGCTGCATGTATGTGATATCTAGAGATCCTTCACGGGTATTTGTAAGATAATTTTTTCCCCGGGTGTTTTTAAGAAGAAACAGAGTAGTAAAAAAAAATGATGATGGGAAGGTTAGCAGTTCCCGTAGAAAAAGATAGCTAGAAGGCAGGGCTTAAGTGTACAAGATACTTTGTCAAGAAGAGATTAACAAGTATTTTGGCTAACTATGGGATTTCCTGTGAAAGCGAGGAATCCTATACAAAAAGAGGGTAGACAAAACCAAATTGTTCTTAGAATTTAGAGCATTGCTACTGAATATTCAGCTCATCCCCACATAATGTGGTCATATGCCTATGTTCCCAGCATAATCCTTTATTAGAAAAGGCAGCATTGCATTATGGCGAGACCTAATAGACAGATACACCTGGAAGAACATCCCCATGTTCAGAAGCTGCAGAGATTTTCTGCAGCCTGAATTTTGAGTGTGTTGATTTTGAGCTTTTACTCACGGGTGTGTGGAGGCATGCATATTCACACCTCCACACGTGCAGTTGTTGTGCACGGTCAGCTACTTGTGCATCCAGATGTTTAAGTGCATCGCTCATAAGTGAGGGAGGTAAGATTGTGTGTGTGGAAACTCTGTCTCCTCCTCATGCAAGCGATTGAATCTGTCATCTCTATGCACAGGTAGATGCACAGTACTCCCCCCACCCTGAAAGCCCTAGCCATCCATGCATGACCCATAGACATTCCAAACTCTTTCTGCCTCTTTAAGAGGGAGTGTTTGGACAAGGTGCCAGAAGGAAATGAGAAAGGATTAAAGGGGAAGTTTAACTCGGTCTTCCTTCTCTCCTGTGTTTTTTTTTTCCCCTTGTCTTCTGTTAATGTTTTTAGTACACTGAAAACTTCTGCACAAAGACCTACTTTTTAGGCCTTCATTTAGCTCCTGCAGATACAGGTTGTGCAGCAACTTTTCTGATAACAGTGTTTGATGTGGTTGCAATGGGCGAAGCATAAAGGTAAGGCAGTGTTTATAGGCAAGGAAAGGCAATGTTTATAGGTAAAGGTAGTATCTCTTCTAAGACCAATCAGTTTAGTTGGAAGAAGTAGACAAGCTTTCAAGCACAAAAGCTGCAAGGCACAGAAAAGGCTTTTCTTCTTTTTTGCAACGAAACTAGTTGATCTAGTAGAAAGAGAGCATTGGAAATACTGAAAGAGAAGTTTTTCAATGTGAATATAGGCTTGAAGATGTATTGGAAGAAAAAAGTGTGTTGCTGATGGGGAAGGTAAGACCAGAAATGTAGTGCAAGGTATGGAGAAGCAAGCCCAAGGGGGGAAAATGGCAGAGAGAACCTAAAGTGTTTATCTCATGTAATAATTTCTGGAAAACTCATTTGAAGAACGTATTGTAGCTGTAAAAATTTCTGATAGGTTCCTACAAAGAGGCCACTTTGTTTGCCATCCTGTAGAGTGCCATTGCTTCAGTGTGGATGGAAACATATAATGTAGTATAGGAAAAGAAGCGAAGAGTCCTTCGTCAGGTTATTTTGTGGGAGGAAATAGACTCTGAGGATCCAGCTTAGGATTTTATCATCCATTAGCTTTCCACACTTGCAATGATGTAACAGAAAAAGAAGGAAAACATGGAACTGGTGAAGCTAGAAGATCATTCTTGCTTACAAGCAATCAGGTTGTTAGGATCGTACATTACCCTAACACCGTAAAGAATCTTCGTCAGCCCAGGAGAAGGAGATTGGGGTAGACATGCTAATTTCACTAAGTATGGCATTCATCACACTTAACAGCCTTTTCCTTAAGAACAGCTAGTGCCTGTTTAACCCATGATGTCAGTTGTGGAAATTATGCCATACTTAGTTTGTGACTTTTTAGCCCATTCTTCATAATTTTCTTCCTGAACATGCAGTATAAACAACACGGAGAGAAGCCTTACTTTCAGATATTGTAGATACCATAGTATGGAGAATATCTAGCTCTTCTAATCTACAGTGTCCACCCTGTCCCACAGTGCTCTACAGTTTTGAAACCCGCAGACACTTTTCTTGTCATTCAGTTCATCGTTGAGGATGGATGTTCTTTGTACCATTAGATATGTGCAGTGGTGATTTCTTGTACTTTTACAAATGCCTTTCATGCCAGGTACACACTGCCATCCCTCGACTTTGTCTTTTGATAGCAATGGGATTGGGATAAAGACATTTTATTTTGGATACCAAGGCACAGCTGAGTCTTCAGAACATATCTAAGTCCAATTATAGTTAACATCAGGAGATTGCTTTTGGCACATTACTTACTTTTAGATCCTTACATCACTGCCAAAACTGAGGTATGCAGTTTCTGGAGTCTTTGGAAAGATATGACTGTGCAGAAAGGAAGAGAAATGAGCCAAGTTCTTGTGTCCCATTTGCCTCACCCCCCACCCCAGCACATCTTTGCAGAATGACAGCTGCATTACATCCTCAGAAACACTTGAGTTGACCTGATAAAGACCAAAGGGAAGGCAAAGTTATATTTGTACTTCTCTGGGACTTTCCCAGCATTGATTACTGATTCTCTCATCCCTCTGGCACTTCTGAGCAATGGTAGTCCCCTTGCTGCTGCCAGACTCTCTGTAAACAGTTGTTCAAACACTTTGTTTGAAGGTTGCCTCATAAAAAGGAGTCCCAGTTGTCAATGTTTGAGTGCCCTCAGTTTCTACTGGAAAACTCAGCATCGCCTACTAGGGGCACTTAGTAATTTGCTGGACTTGGACCGACATCTTCTCATGTCTTTTTGCTAAATGTGTTGATTGGAAAGAAGGCGAAGAGTTGTCATGCTGCTGTTCTTCTTATAAGGCAAATGTTATTGTGGGAGCTGCACTGTTGGCCTCTGAGAGGTCCAGCGCTCCCTTGAAATAAATAGGGAGACTCTACATGTTGGACAGAATCTGGCCTTTTCAAGCCTGCTTTTCTGATTAATTATGAAAAGCCTAATTTTATCATGATGACATAATTTCACACCTCTTTTGAAATATTTTTCTTTACGCCTATTATGCAGTTTCACCATTGTTTTATTCCAGCAGCATTTGCTAGATGTCAGGTTGGTCTAGGGTAAGAAAATAGGAGGAAACAATGAGACATTGTCAGTTATTCCTTTGGAGATGGACTTGGATGGTTAAAGAGAGGAAGAACATGAAACAATATATGAAGTCGCACAGCTGGCATGCCAAAAGTTACAAAGTGATGTTATCGTGTGGTAACTTGATTGGAGTTGACTAATGTTGCATGGCATTCCAGCTTCCCGCATTGCAAAACTATCAACGTAGTAATAACCAGGAAGCCAGAAACCTGTTAGCAGCCAAAAGGCTGCTTGTTTTCATCCTAGAGTTAGGGTAAATAATAGCACGCTATGATTGTGTGGGGGAAAGCACTTGCTGAATTGTTTAGGTAGGAGGAAGACTGTGGGCACTTGAAGTTCTAGGCACGCGGTGCTGTGTCTTGAAAGGCAGGGGCTGCGGTTTATTTGTACAGGTATTTATTTATTGCATGCTCAGTAGCAAGCTTTGCTGAAACTTTTGATGCAAATACAAATACAGCGGACATCAGAGTTTGGATGGAAGCAGCATCGCCTGTTGCACAAATCCATGTGCGGCCATGATTCACACCGGGCTGTCTCTGCATGCCCCCAGGTTACCTGTATGGACAATAACTTTTTTTCTGTTTAATGTAAGACTAGTACTTGAAGTCAGAGGGAAGGCTCGAAGCATGAATAAGGCAGTACCATACAGATTAGTTGTGGATGAGCATTAGAATATCTTCAGTATACAGGCTACATTGTACAGGCTTTACTTTAGCATCTGATATTATGCTCTAACCAGTGTAAGTATTACTGAAGAAGGTAAAAAAACCCCTTTTGATGTTCCAGTTACCATGATCTCTTGACCACTTCTGTTGCAGGACAAGTTTTCGGGGCAGTCTTTCTGTGTGATTTCTCTTAGGAAGGAATATGTGATGGCATGTTTTGCTCGGGAGCATAAGCTGATTTCATTAGGGTGTTTTATATCACCTTTCTCTCCCTGCACACCCTAAGAAAATTCTTTCTGAAACCATGCCTGAATGTACATCTGCCGCAGAGAGGTTTGAACTGTAATATTATTTTTTTCCTGCTATTTTATACTGTTGGTGGTCTATTTAATAAAAACCTGGTAAATGTTAACCTGTAGGCAATCATATTTGTTGTTTCTCACAGGTTCTAAAATCTAAAGAATTATCATCACCAGGACAGCGCTACATCGACAGCAAAGTAGTTAAAACAAGAGCTGAAGGAGAATGGTTGTCTTTTGATGTCACTGAGGCTGTACATGAGTGGCTCCATCACAGAGGTGACAAGAAGTGCTCTTTGCCTTCACTCCTGCCCCAACTGCTCCTCCATTAACTCAGCAGGATTTCAGGGGTCATTCCATGTGTAAAAACCAACTCCACTTACTTTTATGTTTTGCAGACAGGAACCTTGGATTTAAGATAAGCTTACATTGTCCATGCTGCACCTTCGTGCCTTCCAATAATTATATCATCCCAAATAAAAGTGAGGAGCTTGAAGCAAGATTTGCAGGTAACGAAAGAAAAAAAACTTTTTAAGGTGTTGTGGTATTTACTAATTGAGGAGGGAAACAAAGAGCCATTACTGCCTCTCTAAATGGCAATCAGCTGACTTAAAATTTGCTTGTTTGAGAATCTTGATTCTCAGCTGATAGGAAATGCTATTGAAGGCACAAGAGTAAAACTGTATCAGCTGAACTATTCTGAAAACAGATGGCATGAATAAGCCATCTCATTCCATGCAGGCAGCTTCAATGTCCTTAAGTGTCTGTGTTACAGTTTGCAGCATGCACACTGGATGTAGGGAAGACTGTTGTACAGTAGACTATCCACTCCTGGATGGTCATGAGAAAACCTGCTGAATATTTTCAAAATAAACCCTTTGACTGCTGTCCATCCTAGCACTGTAATGGTTCAGGCTTAGCGGAGAAGGCTACTGCTGGAAAGTCGAATTAGGATGGAGTTTGACTCGCATGTAAGCTGCTTGCAGTAGATAAGTGTGTGAGCATGGTGCATTTTATGGGTGTTAAACAATACTTGTGGCAAATTTCCAAAGTATAGGTAAGGCAACAGTTGTCTGCTTTGCTTACAGAAGCACCTTCCTTTATCCTCATGAGGATAGAGGGTCCCAGTCTTTGTAAGTACATGCACACGTACTTCCAGCTCTTCAGGCACGCTAATTATCTCCAGCTACTCTTTTTTTTTTTTTTTTTTCTGGTCATATCAGTAATATTTTAAATTATTCTGAGCAATGACAGCAGTCACTTTGGGGAGAGCTGAACAATAGGTGCCAGGCTTGTATAAATGTCCTACAGTGTTTTACTGCCTGTGCATTGTGGGTTGAAGAAACGGCAATGGTGTGCCTGTCTATGTGCTCCTACTTCCAGCAGTGGAAGTCTGATTCTCAGGTGAAGTCAACAGAACTACATTAGCTAACATTGGTTATCTCTATATATCTACACTGGCACATCAAATTTATTGTAACATATTTGCATATTAGTCACACAGAGTATTTTTTATGCTGACAGCTTGGTAAAAGATTAAAAATTGGATTGACCGGGCATTAAAAAATAAACAGCAGTGTGTAGTTAGGGTTATCGATATATGTGCTTCTTATGGACAGCAGACAAGGTGATATAGAGTAAATATATCAAGGTCACGTAAGCTCCCTTGTGTTTTTAAGCCATTCAAATTTTGGTTTCAAACAGGGAAGTGTTATTCAATTGACCGTGCTATAGTTATCGTCCACCAGTACATATAAAACTATGGCTATATTAGAACCAACCCAAATTCTGTTTATACAATTCTCATTTATTAAAGTATATCATGATTTGGTTCATTTGTTTTCCAAGGATTTGGCTATATTCCTTGTGAAGTTTGTCTAACCATTGTTTCACTGCATTGGACTTTTTTCTCTAGGTAAATACATGTACTGTACACAAGATTAAAGTCATTGTGTGTATTTAAAAAAATGTTGGTATGACATTCGGTCACTGTAATTGCAAATGTTACAAAAAGAAAAGTATATCTTTTTATAGAGTGTTATCTGGTTCAGGAGGTTAATTTTCAAAAGGGTCTTAGCAACAGGCATATCATGAGCTGTTTGGACTCCTAGGAAAGGCTAATACCTTGAGTCTTTTGCCTGTTCTATTGCTATCATAAGAGGCGAGTAAGGCAGTTAGTGTTTCAAGAGAAAATACAAAATGTGAGGTCACTGATTGCCACTTCAAGAAGATATGTTTTGATCAATGTCCTTGCCATGACCATACAAAAGAAGAGGCTAGAATAACTGACTTTCTGGGAAAAATTAGCAGATTTAAATAAACTGGCAATGGTAGACAGAGAACTTACAAGCATTAGAAAGAGGTAAGTGTGACTGATAGAGAAAACTAATGCAATAGAAGTAAGCAGTGGGAAAGTATCCAGAGAAACTTTAATGGTGTTACGAGGTTTTAAAGAGTACATAGATGTTAAAAGGTGGGAATATTGCCCTAAGTGAAGTGACAAAAGCATTACCGCTTGGGACATTTGAAACTAAGCAATGCAGATGCAGTGACTGAAGTAATCTTTTCTGTTACTCATTTCAACAGTTCTGGTAAATGTACTGAAATGCCATTAAATGGCTGTGAGTGTGGGAGGGCTGATACAATAGGTAACATGAGAACTGTGAATATCTTAGGGATCTTGGCTTGAAATTTGTCCCTGCTTCCCCAGTAAACATGCTCAGCTGACACCATCATTGCCCAGTTTCTGAGAGAATTTTTTTAAAGACATGGTTTATTTAATTTGTGAAGAAAAAGCAACACAATGTTTATCACCAAAATGTATTTTTTGAAGGTATTGATGACTACACATATTCCAGTGGTGATGTGAAAGCTTTAAAGTCCAATAGGAAAAAATACAGTGGGAAGACCCCACATCTTCTGCTAATGTTATTACCCTCCTACAGACTTGAGTCGCAACAGCCCAGTCGGCGGAAGAAGCGTGCTCTAGATGCTGCCTATTGTTTTAGGTAACTATGCATCCATATTCGGTATACTTACATAGTGGTACCAGCCTGTGAGGTGTAAGGCAGTTGCTTATCATGTTTCTTTGTGGGTGGCATTTATACAGAGCGCAGACCCTTATTTGCAGACCACAGGGTCTGTGTGCAGCAGGTATCTGCCCAGCAGTCTTCAGTCCCATGGAGACAGTGTCAGATGAGGAAGCTTCTGGCCTTAGAAAGCAGAAGCTGAGTTCCATCTGGGATGATTCCCAGACCCATCAGCCCCATAGTTACAGCCAAATTATCACCTCCACTGTGCTCACCTACTCAGAGAAGCCACTCAGGAGGACCTGGAGAAAAATACTTACTAGTCCTCCAGGGAAACCATTAGCTTTGTCTGTATAAGCTAGTCCTGCCATGTCTAAGTGTCTGATCTCAGTTACAGTATAAACTACTATTGATGTGATTTGGTTGTGAATTTTTTGGACTCGGACTTGCCTGCCTGTAAAGCATCATTCAGGGGGCAAGCAACTGGATTATTCTTATTCCTCGTGTTGCCTTTGTTATGACCGATGTGTTTGTCTGTATTTTATTTCCCAGGAATGTGCAAGATAATTGCTGTCTGCGTCCACTTTATATTGACTTCAAGAGGGATCTTGGCTGGAAATGGATTCATGAACCTAAAGGATATCATGCTAATTTCTGTGCAGGAGCCTGCCCATATTTATGGAGCTCAGATACTCAGCACAGCAGAGTAAGTAATGATTTTGCTGATTTTCAGCTTCTGTTTTGTAACTGCAGGGTGAAATATGTTTCTAGGACTGACATCAGCACCAATGCCTAAAGCTTGTATTTATTATCTCAATAACTAAGGATGAAATGTGGCCCTATAGAGGGACTCGCACATGGCCTCAAGCTAGTGTTGAAGCAGTAGGAATGTATTGGCCCAGAGATTTTTTTTTTAATGTGTTCATCAATATGACTCATGGATGGATCGGATGGTTTTTGTGAGTATGAACTTGATGTAGCTTTGGGGACTGCCTGGGAAGGGACCTTTCATTACAGAGCATGAGTGGAAGATGGCACAATGACTTTGGTCAGCAGAGGCACTAAGGGAGGCACTTTCAGAGTAACAAAAGGGCTGAGTCTTACCACCTGGTTATCACCTGCTTTTATGACCTGCCATTTTTCATTTTACATTGTTATTGATATGCTACCACGCTGAATTTCCTGAAAACGTACTGATAGATGTGCTGCTTTTACTTCAAAAGATGTATTCATTCTTGTACTTCAAAAATTTGTACGTGAAGGAGGAACCTTGTGTCTAGAATGCCAAAGAACCAGTAGTCATCTGAGATGGGACTTCTTGTTTTATGGATTAGATGTGCTACTTTAGCCAACTGCCTTAGGATGAGTAGTATTCTGCTGTGAAGTGCTTATTTCTCTCAGCTGTCAATAAGGATGTCTAGACAGTAAATGCAAAAGGCAGACATTTGCATCGCAGTTGTCATAAAGCAAGAATTTCACCCTCGGGTCCATACTAAGAATGATGTCTCCCCTTTTTCAAGCTTCCCTTAAAATATCACATCAACGTCAGCCAGCAGGGCTGTGTCCAAGGGGCAGCTTGCTTTGCCTTCAGTCTGTAAAGCCACAATAGTATGTTCTTCCTGAACTTACAGACCCAGGTATAGATACCCTTTGTAGCTGTGACTGGCTGTGGCATTGCACTATTAGCAATGTCATCAGGCAGAGGTATAAATAAGGTAAGTATGTTTCCTTGCTGGTGTGGAGTAGTAGTGTACACAGTTTGGAGCAGCACTTGTTTTTAAAGGAAAGAGGAAGAATAACTGTCATGGTCACAAATATGTGGTTTGGATGGTTGCCCAAGGAGTCAGAGGTTGCTTAATAAAGTAGTTAGTGTTGCTGTCCTGAACAGATCTTCTGTCTCTCTAAGCTGTAAATGTTGTGTTGAAGTTCTAGGAAAAGGTCACTTGGTGTTTGGCTAACACATTAATGGCATCCTCAGAAATACCTGTGCATCATCAGTGGGTAACCCTACATACTTCCCTTGCAGAGAACCATGCATATGAATCCAACGTGACATAAAGCACCAGTGCTGCTAACTTCACCACAGCTGATTACTCAACAGGAGTAACTGCAGCTCTCGTCCTGGGGCTTGCAGGGTGGCATTAGTGGACTTAGTAAAACATAGCCAGAGAGGAAAAGCAGAGGAGTGCTTACGCTCTGAAGGGCTCTCTCCTCCCTTTGGTGTACTTGTAAAGCCAAAATCCTGTAACAGCAAACGGCAATCTGAAGACACAGATAAAAACCTTCAAGTTTCTTCTTTCCATATCAATACAATTTGCACATTGATTCAAAGGGCTGTGCTTTCAAGGCAGGCTCCAGGCATGTACCTGTTTTGGGACTTAAGACTGTAGAGATAAAACCTCAGGAAACTCAGGCAGATTGTGACACCAGATTGAACTGGAGAAGCGTAAAAAATATTAAACTCCAGGAATCTTCATACTGCTTTTAGTGGGCTTTCTCTCAGGCGCTGTGGGAGGAAGCGGTGCAGAAAGGAATTTGCTCTGCAGTGGCAGGAAGGCAGAGGTAGCTGTCTTACTCTCTCTTTGTTCCTTTCTCCTAGGTACTCAGCTTGTATAACACCATAAATCCAGAAGCTTCTGCGTCTCCGTGCTGTGTATCCCAGGATTTGGAACCCCTCACCATCCTCTACTACATTGGCAAAACACCCAAAATCGAACAGCTGTCCAACATGATCGTAAAGTCTTGCAAGTGCAGCTAAAGAATACCCCTGAAACAGCATGACGTGTGTATTAAAATAAAAAAAACAACAAAAAAAAACAAACAAAAAAAACCACCAAGGAAAAACAGAAAGAGAGAGCGAGAAGGAAGGAAAGAAAAATGAAATCCCAGGTTCATCAGTGTTAAAAGAAAAATAAAAGAAGAAAAAAAAGCGGTACTAGTCTGAACTGTTTGAAAGTTTGGTTTGTTTTGTTTTTTAAACTGGCATCTGAAGCAAAACATTGAAGGCCTTTATCCTACAGTTCACCTACACATAGTGTGAGATAGACAAGAAGCAAAGTTAAAGAAAAAAAAACCTTTTAAAAAATAAACACTGGAAGAAATTTGTTAGTGTTACTATGTGAAAGGAAAAAAACAGGAAAATCCCATGAAGTGGAGTTGCTGTATCTGTCCCGTGCCTTACTTGATCTCTCTGTATTGTTACGCAATAGGCATCCTACCCATTCCTCTTAGTTGTAGAGTTAACAGTGCATTATTTATTTGTGTGTAAAAACTATCAAACGAACATTTCCGTATCGCCATTGGAAAAAAGAAAACCAGACAATGTGGACAAAGTGGAGACCAAATAAGCTGCCAGAAATACATATAAAGCCTAAAGGAACACAAGTTCAAAAGAATCAGAAAAGTAATGGTTAGTTTAGTTCAATTAAAATAGAAATCAGTTATTACATTATTGAGAAACTCTGCCTTTAAAATACCTTATTTTTCATGCCAGCTGCCTAGAGAGGCTTCTTGTAAGGTCTCAAACCCTTGTTTTAAATACTGAATAATTTACTAATAAAGGACACTCTGTTTCAGTCTCAAAGACAAGCCTATAAGATTTTTTTTTTTTACTGTAAATGATTTAAAATGTCAGTTTAGTAAACCAGTGAAATATTTAACATGTACTGGTCTAATCTTCAGACCTTAATATGTTGCTGTATAGCTATGCTATGGGATTTTTTTGTTCTTTTGGTATATGTAACCATACCTAGAGTATTACAATAGGTGGGTAGTAAAAGCCAGCTTAATTGGAAACATATCTGTAGATCTCTATTTGTAAACTATTAAAAAATTAAGTACTTTATGTGTAATGTGTAAATTTTCACCATATTTTTGTACTCTGTAATACTGTCAGCTCTCATGAGTTTGAATTTGAATTTGGGGCTCTTTTTGATCACTCAGAATCGTGTGTTTCCCTCTAGCTGGCCAGTATGAGTAGAGTCCCTATATTTTGACTTGCACTACAAATACATGTTTTATAATAATTGCTATACATGTGCTTTGTATATTGTTCATCATTATGACATAAGCTACCTGACTCCATTTGTTTTTCTGTTCTATAAAAAGGATGGATTAGAGCGATCTCTCCCCACCTTCTCCCCTCCCTCCTCAGTTGTCCTCGTTTGTAACACTTGAATCGCGATGCGGTTCGGATTCCTAGACCTTTTTATTTCCTTTCGGCTATAGGCATTCAAACAGATGGGCAGGGAGCGAGATGTTGCAAGAAGAGATGTCCCAGCCTGGCTGAGGCGAGGCAAACCCTTGCAGAGAATGACATTCACCACTGTGCAGAAGGCTGGTAGGAAGCGTCTTGCTGCGGCGATGCCCCGAATGGGGCATGAGCAGGATCGGTTTGCGGTCAGAGGCCATGGATTGGCCTCGCACACAGCGGGGACTTGCCCCCGCAGTTAGTCCGTGGGACCGAGCCTGCTCCTACTGCAGGTAACAGAGGTTTGCCTTTAACTTCTGCAGCAGCACGGCAGGCGCCTTTAGGCTGTTGGTGTGTGTGTAAAGATTAGGAGGAGCAGACCCTTGATTTTTGTGAGTTTGCCAATTTTTTTTTTTTCAATTGAGTTCACATTAAAGCTTCTTGTGAAAAAATTAAAAAGGAACATGGGGTGTGTAGGATTTTCTTGTTGTTACACGTTTAAATATTGTAGAGGGAGTAAAAGAAAAAAATCCACATCGTACTCTTCATTTAAAAAAAGGCCCAACCTAAATTAGCAAAAAAATCATGAAGGTGGTGCATTCAGTTCATTTCACATGATGAATGGTTTTGCACAGCAAAGCTGGAAAACTGCGCTAGAAACATACGACTTGGATGAGAAGGACATTTTCTGTCATTGACCCGAGCAGTGCCGGGAGGACGCTCCTGAGCTTGATGTTGTCAGCTCCAGCTTTAAGAAGTGCGATTTCTTTGGCTTCAGCAGAACACTGATGCAAAACTGAAGTACCGCAGCAGGCTTGCACACGCGGCTACTCGGGACTTTGGTAGAGCCTGTGCTTGTTGCTTAGATGGAAACGTAGCCCCACAGATGATCTAATCCCACCCATTGACTCAGCGCAGAGGAGGAGGTATGTTAGACTTCTGATTTATTTAGTGAGTTGAGATGAACAAGTGAAAAGTCGGTCCTACTAACACTTGCTTTGAGCCAGACTTACTCCAGTGAGAAGATGCACTGAACTCAGTGAAACTCCTCAGGGTAGTAAATACTCTGGATTTTGTTGTACACGGCAGCAAAATTAGTTTTATCAGGTTCAGTATGAGAACTGTATTTTTGTTGGACAGGAAAAGAGACAAGGATGAACACATTTTAAAAACCTTAAAACCATTTTTGCAGTTCTCTGCCATGGGAATGCAGCTCAAAACCGGTTTTGAAGCTTTGAAAAAGTGGAATAGGAGATAGCATAGTTTTCCAACTATACTCACTATGCGCTGGACGCAGCTGAAAATTTCGGTTTGGGTTTGGAGTTTTTCTCTAAATTTAAGTACAAAACCTTATTTCTGTAAGTCATTACCCCAAGAATGAATACTTTTTTTTTCACTTTTTTTTCCTCAGAATGCACTGATAGTGTTTGAAATACTCTGCTATAAAGCTCCTACAATTTTTTTTGTTTATCAGGCATGTATTTCCCTTTAATTACCAAGGATGTTAGGCCTGATCCTACAAGGTGCAGAACTCATGGGTGAAATTCCCCTCTATAGAGTGGGGTAATGTGAGTCCTAAGCACTGCTCAGGTCTGATGTAAATCCCCTTTGAATGATGTTTAGGTGGGTCTGCAACAGCTCAAAGACTTTGTGCCAGAGGCCTTATCTCCACAAGGTAATTGCCACTGTCTGAGCAAAGTCCCCGAGAACTGGTGGGAAATGTTCAGCACGAAAGATCAGACCCAAGGGGTTGACTGGGGCTGAGGGGAAATCTTAGCACTTAGCTGGGTGGGGTAGGACAGCATTTTTTATGTGTTTAGCATCAATACAATTGTATGGTTGGCATGGTTTAAAGGAGAAAAAAAAAAGGAACTTAAAGGACAGCTGTGTTGTACTTTGGTGATCGATTACTCTGTATTTTAACACATTGTATGTCTGTTTTTGTGGTGCTCTAGTGGTAAATAAATTATTTCAATTATATGCTGGTGTTGCTTTCATATGGCAGCGTTCTTCTGGCCTAGGCGATTCCTCAGCTCTGGCTCAGCTCAATCCCTGCAAACCCTGATTAGGTGTGTGATTGTAGGGTGTGGGACCTTGACACGGTCCGGCACAGGCTGAGGTGAAGAACAACCATACAGGGTGAGCGTGAATCACGTCTGCTCTGAGGATTGCTTTCCCCTCAGCCACTGCAGTATATGTCTTGGTCTATAGGCAAGAAGAGGCTTCTGGTTGACTGCTCTGAGCAGCAGCGCTGTCCCATGTGTGTGCAGGACAGGTACTGCCCTGGGCAGGAGCGGTGTTACCCTATGGCCCCACTGTGCCTGATCCCTCACCAGAACCGTGCCCTGGCAGTCCTGTTACTGCAGGCACCAGTTTTGGGGGCTTTTCTCTCTGGTAGAGGATCTCGAAGTAGTTTCTTCCTCATTTCTGTAGTGCTGCGGGAGGTGAGAAGGTGAGCTGTTTCACAATGCCCACAATGGTCCCGCCCCATTGCATCCTTCAGTAGAGCTCAGTGAAACTGTTGATGTTGTATGTTGTACAAAATAGTCTACAACGGGATGAGATGGGGTATTGGAGGAGAGGCAACAGACACAAGTTGGAACATGGCAAATTCTGGCTTTGTGAAAGGAAAATGTTTTTACAGTGGAGGTGGCCAAGCCGTGGAACAGGTTGACCAGAAGGGCATGACATTTCCATCCTTGGAGATGCTCAAAACCAGCTGGGCAAGGCTCTGGACAGCCTGCTCCAACTGCGCCTGCTCTGAGCAGGAGGTTGGGCTGGAGACCCCGCAGAGCCCTGCCCGCTCCCATGAATCTACAAACGGTCGTGGTCCAACCCAACCACTATTTCTGTCACTGGCTAAAAGAGTGCAAGAAATGCTGGTGCTCAACTGCCTCAGCTATTTCAGTTTGCCAGCAGCAGCCACGTAGCCACGTGGAAGTGGTTTTTTTGGCAGAGAATAGGATTCCCTAGTTTGTTGTAAGCCTCTCTCCATGCACTCTGCAATATGCAATTGCATTATGTAAGCAAAGAAGAATTAAGTAAGGAGCCTGGTATTGCAGCTTTTCTTTATCAGACCTTTTGTAGCTCTAGTCACTTAAACAAATAAAACTGATGGGAGGAAGGGCTGCAGGACTGAATTATTACTTTTAAGGTTGATTGATAAGATCATATATGAAAATACTTCCAGACCAGAGACTGATGACGAGAAGGGGTGAACATCTGCTCTTCCTGGTGCCTTCTCTGGGATCTAAGGGGTGCATAGCATTTCTTGGCATGAATGAAAGAATATGTTTATGCGGGATTGTTTAGTGTTGTTGTGATAACTTATAACAAATGGACCCTGTGGTCTGTGAATATGTGTTTAAGAATGCGACTTGGGATGAACATTAAAAACAATCTTAGGGGCCATTTCACCACAGTTACGCTCCAGCCTTACAGTGATCTGCCTTAACTGATTTCAGTGAGTTTGTACTAGTGTAAAACTATGGTCCTGCAAAAACTGCCAGATACTAATTTTCATTCTAACTATTTTTAGTTACCCAGCTATGTGCTTTGACATGAATGTAATCTGCCAGCCCCATTCTTATGCAAGGTAGCCTTCACACAGTGAGGTGAGAATACTTTGCAACTCTGTCTGCTGTATTTCTGAAATCAATGACGAACAAGAGGGTTTGAGGAGGAATGTTGATTGGAAATTTTAGATGGGAAAGTGGTTGTGGTACCTATAACTGAAGGGGAACAAAGTGGAGGGAACACAGTGTGCTAAGAGAGGTTTTTACAGCGTGGGGCTGAAATGATGGAAGCTCTCCCAAGATAATGAGATTTATGCAGAATATTTTGATGCTGGGCTTGTCTTTCTCTTTCACTAGCAGCCTCTCCAGACTGTATCAGTGAAGCCCTTGCTGCTCTGCTTGAATCAAATTGTGGTTAATAAATGTGGAATATTCAATATAGGAAAAAACCCAAACTGTGTAAATGTCTTGAAAACCATTTTTTAGGCCAAAATCTGCCTCTTAGATCAGACGGAACAGATTCTATGAGGAGCCATGAGTTCTGGAAGAAAATAAACCAAGAGGTTATGTAATTATATGTGGTTATAAAGTAGATGTGAAGTAATGTAGTTGGCTTGTCAGTGGGTATGGGTGTAACAGTAATTTCTTCATCTGTATAAAAATAAAATTAAATGGAACAGAAAGCTGATGAGAACTTCCAATCAAATTTGATATGCTCATTTAATGAAGTAACCTGCTGGAATCTAATACAGAACCCCTGGGGTATAAACCTTTCTTAAAACATACGGTGGTCCAAGAAACAAATACTTCCTTTGAATGGGGTGTTTTAGTGCCAAACCAAGATGATGGCAGGAATGGAGGAAGGGTCAGTGGTCACTGATCTCTGGGTCTGGGCACTGTTTGCACATACTGTAGGCGAGTCCCAATTAAAAGATCCACAGAACTCATACCAAAGACTTTTGCCACAAGAAAGGGAATAAGGAAGATACAAATGGCAAATGGGACCCGAGTTTCTTTTTGTTCAGTGAAGTACACCACAAGGCTCAAAAAGCAGTTCTTGCATACTATTGCATCCAGCTAATTAGAGATGGATCAACCCAAAATGTTAACATGTGAGTCCACATTTAACCAAAGTAGAAAATCAGGTGTTTGGAGTTCTGATGTTGTGTTCAAGCCTAAACCACTTTTACAAAATTCAGTTAGGTCCAACCCCTGCAACTGGTTTATAACCAGACTTTAATCATCAAATTCACTGCTGGGGTGTGGGAGGCTTTTAGCTTAAGAAGCCAGAAGTTCTTGCACTTGAATAGCTCTGAGCGTGCCAGATACGAGTCTTATAGAATAGTCTTGGTTGGTTTTTTTTTTTCCCAAGCACAAAGATGTATGAATCTAATTGCTATTCACAGTAATGGCAATCAGAGACAGTCACAGTGTCCCTACACATCAGGGTGGTTCACAGAGAGCTGGTAGTGGGACACCACACCCTAGGTCACCTCGTTCTTCAGGGATTAGGAGACCAGCATTATGAGACTATGATGTGATGGGGTTTTTGCCATCTGATGGAACTCATGTGAAATGAATTGATGGCTTCATTCCAGTTCCTCGTGTAAACTTGTTGGCAGTCTCCAAGGATATGCAGACTAATTTCATCCATCAAAAGCAGAAAATATCTTTATCCGGAAAAACCTGCTTTTTTTTTTCCTTTGGAAAAATGTAAATACAAAGGACAAAATATGCAGCAGTTCATGGGCAAGTTATGCATTCCTCTGCAGTGTGTAACCTGTTCTCAAAGAGGTGGTCTGGATCAATGTGTGAACATTTGGGAGAGAAAGCTGGATTTGGAGATATTCTGAAATAGATTGTTTCCTCTGCTTCATCTATGAAACACTCAATTACAAAAAAAGCCAAAAGATTGTAAATAAGAATATGAGCTGACTTTATTTTTTTCACATTGATATCCAGCTATGATGGATAACACAGGAGGTGAATCACTGCAGATCTGGAGTGTCAAATACAGCCAACTGATGTACACAAAGTCGGGTCACCGAAAGCAGAGCAGGAAAGATGAACACAACAGAAGGTTTATGTCAGCATAAAGTATAGGCCCTACATAAAGCCGCAGGAAAACTGGACTGGTTTTTGTTGTACTTTTTGCTTTGGACTTGGCTGTGCTTCCATAGCACAAAGGGCTGTTTCCATTTCTCATCCTTTGTCTTGGAATAGGGGTGTCTTTAGGAGACAGAAATTTACCTAAGAGTAACTGAAAGTCACCGATACATTTTGAGATCACTATCAGTCAGGAGATACAATTTAAATGAGCTGTTAACGTGACCTTAATTAACTTTTCCTGTAGCTAAGTGCCCCTAACTAGTCTCCTGGCCTCTATCTCTTGTTTTAGTATTAAAAGTTCCTCCACTGCTTTGTGGTAACAGATGGTTGTCTATCAGGTAGTTGAAATCTCAGCAAGTATCCCAAGGATGGAGGAAGAGATCTCAAGCATTAAACCCCTGGGTTGCTCTAGCATCAAGTCCCTTAAAGCAGTGCTGTTACACACCAGGTGCTCTGCAGGCTAGACAGGAAGCAGGACCTCAAATGCACTCTCAACAGTGGGCCATCCATGTAAATAATGCAAAAATATTGTGTCTTGGTCTCCACAAGACCTTCACAGACTCATTCAAACAACTGTCTCACTGGTCAGATTTCTTCCCCCCGTTGTAAGCAGCGTAGGAGGAATCAGTGACTCTTACTCATGCCGGGGGAAATCTATCCTCAGAAGCTGATGAATATATAGGTGCAAAAATATGCATCATGGACTGCAGATGTGAAAACCCTGTCTACACACCTGCAAGCAAGAATGCACGTAGCAAGAATGGAAAGAATCCATTCAAGTTTGATCCATTTCTGTGGATGCATAGATTAAAGTAGTGCGTATAAATTTAAAGACCTCTTTAAAATTTGCATTGGACTGCAATGTTTGTATATTTTTTTTCTGTATTCATAGCTTCCCCTTCTGTTTGCTAAGTATCTTTGCACTTTCTGGACAGCTTCACTAGTTATATTCTTAGCAGTCTTACTGTATAGCTCCCAGGTGGAAAAAAGGAAATTTCAGAGACTTTCACTTCTGGGTTACTCCAGACATAGCAGGTTGTTTTTGTAAC
The DNA here is from genome assembly GCA_008921705.1 of Burhinus oedicnemus. Classification (NCBI taxonomy): domain Eukaryota; kingdom Metazoa; phylum Chordata; class Aves; order Charadriiformes; family Burhinidae; genus Burhinus; species Burhinus oedicnemus. Next base: position 3,238,160 of record VFFE01007703.1, read on the forward strand.
TTGTGTTGCTGGATGCAGGAAATGACTTTTGGAGGCAACTGAGTTGAAATGACTGGTTTTATTCCCAGCCCTCTTACTTTAGCTTTACTCCAGCACAACTATTTCAACAAGGGACGAACCAGGCTTTAAAGTCATTTGGCTAAGAACAGTCAGGCTCGGTTTGCCATTTTACTGGTGGCTTCACACAAAGCATGTGTGTTTGCAAAGTGTTTGAATGTTGATTGCCAGGGTAGCCTACATTAAAGCATCTATATTACACATTTGTGTTTATATTTGAAATCTAGAAAAATGAAGAATGTGACAATTTTCAGAAGAAGGAAATTGATCTTATTATCACTTAAATTGGTATATTTTACAAGGCGTTGCTGTCATTTTTATCTCATCCAACAGTATTGACAATAATATTCTTTAATGCTGGATTCAATTCTTGTGCTGTATTTATTGCATGGATATGTTATATGACTATAGCTAGGGGAAACTGCCCTTTTCAGTTGCTTATAGCTTTCTCAAATCATTTTCAGGCTGAACTTTTGATACTGGAATTCAGCCCAGAGATAAATTTATCTGCAAAGTTTTATCAGACTTTGTTGAGATATCTGAGAGAACAGGCAAGTGTATTTGCCTTATACTCTCCAATCAGAAACGCTATGGACTCATGGCCCAGCTTGAGAGCAGAATTAGGGCATACACACTCTAGGTTGTTGGGGTCATTTAGTTAGATTAGTATATCAATTTTCATTTCAAACATGAAAGCAAGTCTCTGGTGTTCCTGACTGTAAAGAAATGCTTGAAAGCATGAGCTGTGTTGAATTAACACGGTGACATCTGCTTGAGTCTGCAGAATAACCGAAACAGAGCACTGAATGAGTTGTGCTCTTTGCAGCTTTTCAGTGGAGAATATGCCCTCTTTAGAGGAATGGCCTCTCCCCCACACCTCTGGCATACAGCAAAGAACTCTCCCAAGTGAAACAGTCGTCATCTTCTTTCTTTGGTACTGAAGAAACAAGATTGAAAATGTCAGGTTTTCGTGTTCTCGTTGAAAAAAAAAATTGGAGGAAAAAGAAATATAATAATCTAAACTGTTTTCAGCCTTGACAATATTTTCTCCAGAAATAAAAATAGATATATTCGTAGCATGAAATGGTCCACCTGTGTAAGTGTTCTAATGAGACGCCTCTCCAGAAACAGCCCAGTCCCCTACTGCCTGTGATAAGAGGGCGAAGCACCTCAGTGCCAGTACTGTCCACCACCTAATGGGAATGGAAAGAATTCACCTCTTAAAGGAGTTTTTATCTCCGCTTCTCACTTCCAGTTGGGCTTTTACTCACTGCTGAGCAGTGGCAATCTGACAAGAGAATAAAACTATGATGGCCCTTTGAGATAAGGTAGCTCTCAGCAGAAGAAAAACTGTGTTCAGACACATCTTGATGTTCAACCACTGCCCAACCTAAGAGAAGATCTAAGCGTGAAGGAATCTCCTTCAGCGAAAAAATGACCACAAAGAACAAGAACTGTGAGCTGAGTCTCCAGAGATGAACAGGCAGAATGAGAAGATTTTATACCAAACAAAGACCTGTTTAGGAAAGTGCAAGAGCAGTGACTATCTCTGTCAAGGCACTAAAAAAACGATGACACATCCCTAGGCTGGCCAGGCATTGTGTGGGAGTAGCTTCATCACAGTCTAGTTTCAGCTTCATCATGAACTTGGGTTACTTACTGGTATGCATCTGTCTCTGAATCTTGATCTATTCCTTTGAAATCTTTTCAAGAGTAATCTGCCACAGAATATGTTTGTATAAAGGGATGAAAAGTAGCAAATGTCCAAATAAAAGTCAATCAGACTCTTTCTGTGTGAATCATCATTGCACCCATATTGCCTGCTGGAATCATTACAGGATTTGTTTAGAAGATTGTGATTCTTCTGTTTTATTCCAAATCTGTTCTAAATTACTTACTAGAGGTTGCATACTCAGCATTTTTGTATTAAAATGATTCCTAATTCATAGCAAAAATTTTCAATTTGCTTTAAGGGAACTGCTTCCAGAAGCTAAAGGACAAATCTAATTCTTCTATCTCTTCCTTCTGCAGCCTGTCTTCTGGGGTTTGGCTGTATCAATGCCATGAGTGCATGGTGTTGATTTTCTTGTATCTGATGTGGACATCTCTTGAAAAAAAGAACTTTGTCTATCAGTTGAAAATTTAACTTTGTCTATCAGTTTGCCATATAGACTGTTGACAGCTAGGAGACATACCTGTGACTTTGAGTAAAGTGGGTTGGCTTGAAGCTGGGTTCCTCAAAGTGAAAGAAGCCTCCTAATCTCCTAAGCTTGGAGCCCCATTCTCCAAAGTATTTGTTGGGTTCCCAGTCACACTCACCCTTCCACAAGTCTGCCTACCAGAAACCAGACTGACTGCTGAAGGCACCTTTCATGATGGAAACAGAGTGGGAAGTCCAGAAAGCTCTTAGATCTTTTTATAGACTTGGCAGCCTAAAGATATTCACAGCTAAGAAATACTTATGTGAATACAAGTAACCATATGTAGTGATCAAGTAGGGCAAACCTATTCTTGTCTCAAAAAAGCAAAGAAGACACTTGTGCAGAAACCATATGAAAGAGGCTTGTTAAAAGGGGGACAAAAACATTAGCTCCAAGTAAATCATAAAGTTGACTTTGCTGAAAAGCCATCAAATTTCCACCATTCAATCAACATCATCTTTGTCTGATTATTGTATTTCTGTTTTTTTAAGATAAAATTTGGTGCTTTCACTCAGCCTTCAAATCCAGCACTGGTTCCCTGCTTAAATGAGAAATACTGTGTTTTTATGTTACTAGTTTAATGCAGCAAGCAAACAGAGATCAAAGTATCTTGAGAACTACATTTAATTATAATCGCCGCCACAAATGCCAGAGCAAGATGTGGCTCTTTCATAAAAGCAAACACAGTAAAACAATATTATGCAGTTTACAAATTCCATCAAACCACTGTACAAATAAACAATGCTACTGAATCACACAACAAATCATCTTACAATTAGGCCACACAAGACCATCTGGTTTACGAACCAGCCTACGAGCCAAAGAGGAAAACTTTGAAGATAAATATTGCCATATGTGGAAGCCCAGGAAAAATATTACTTACTAGCATGGAGCATCATTTTGAAATGTAATTCTCCGTGGGAATTGAAGATTTCTTACTGATGCTAATGTGTTTTGCAAGAAACCTCACAAAATGGAAGTATAAGGTATTAGAGGCAGGCCCAGAGACTGTGAAGGAATGAAAGCACTTCTAAAGCAGCTGGATTTAGCCTGTCTGCTGGTTGAGTACGTAAGTTAATTTGGAAGTTTTAGCATTTTCTCTCCCCGGGACATTTATCTAGTTGCATAAGGGAAACATCCTGTTGTTTCTCAGTCAAAGTGTACTGATACTGATAAAAAGTAGAATTTGGTCTACGTGAGCTTTGAATGGCTAAAGTAGAATTATTTTATCGCTCCTTATAATACCGATGGTCAGGGGTTCTTAGCATGCTGATGGACAGCTTTGCAAAACTACAGGACTAAAGAGCAAGATTTACCAAAGCAAACAGATATTTGGGATGTCTGTCTTCAAGTCACATAATGATTGTGCAGTTCAGGAGACTAGAATTCAGCATTTTCTGAAAACCAAGACACTGTGAGACATCTGAAAATAAACACTAACAATAAAGATGTCTAAAATCATCTTTCAAAGATGTTGACCAATGAACATGTGTTTTCCAGTTAGTGGTAATTTTCTCCTTAGTATCGCTGATGCAGGGTCAGATCCTGAAGCACAATGGTCAAAAAAGGAGAATATAAAAAAAGCAGCAAATCATAGACAGCACAAAAACAACATCAGTTCCTTATCCATGTGAACAAATTTCGACTGAAATAAAAAATACAGAAGTGTTTCATTTGTTTGAAATTTACAATCTCTGTGCAGTTCTGCTGGTTTGTTCCCAATTTGTTTTGCCTTTTGCCATGAAAGACCATGAACGTGTGGAGAAGGTTTATCTTTCATGCTTTGAAACAAATGAATGAAAAAAAGTTGAAATATTAAAAAGGATAGTTTAGGACATTTATAGAATGATAAAATAGCCTTTAAACTGTATTGGTTTATATGCATTATATAGCATATAAAATTGCTTGAAAGCTCATAATTGACATCTCTGGCTCATTAAATGTTTTCTTTCTGTCACAGGTATTTCTCATAAAGTTGATCAAAGGTTTGGATTCTCCAGAAAATGGCTCATATGTTAAGAATAACTCAGAAGTGCTGAAGTCACAGTTTTATTCTTGCAGGGTTGCTAATGAAATCTGTACTTTTGGTACTGAGGTTTCACAGGTGGATTTAGACAATGTTTTTACAAACTAAGAAATCATCATCAAAAATGCATCATCCCCCTCCCCCCCTCCCCTAATTTTCAGCCTCAAGGCAAGTGTGACGTCCCTACTGTTGCCCTGCTTTGAAATTTTTCCCATCTGTTGTGTCCAGTGCATCATCCTTTAAAGAAATGATATCAAACTAATTGGGGGGTTGTGAGCTTTTGCTTTAGTTCACTAAGACATGGAGTTACTCGTGACTGTATCACATCTCAAATGGTCCCGGTGCACGCTGAGCCTTCACACCGGGTCTCCATTTGCTGCATTAGTTCAGTCCAGTGGTTTCAAAGGAGGTCTGATTTACACCAGTGCAAGTCTGAGCCAGGCCTTGATAAACCAGAATGAGAAACAAAAGTTTTGTTGGCCTGTCTTTGGGTGGTCCTAGCTTATATATTCAATAGGTGGTGCACATCACAGGGAACACTACTGTGTTTTGTGTAAATCACTGGCTCATGCAAATACGTGTTCTTGCATTTCATTCTTTGAAGTTTCTCTAAAGGTTCCTTAGATCACAGGGTGGAAAAAATGTGGCCATCTTTAATCCAATGTATAACAATTGAGTCTTTTCTCATGTTTGCTGGCTGATTTCTTACTTACCCTGAGCTGCAGCCCTTGCATTTGCAAGCTATTCGGACCGAATGGCCAGCTTAGAATGGGAGATCTCTCCTTTCGGCACCACTGGGCAGCAGTTTTCATGGAGATTCAGAAGCTAACATACAAAGGTCTGCCAGCTTACTTTATGTATAGATGCCAGTTTTGTTAGAGTTATGTTGATGCCACGGATTAAAATGGTGGGCAAGCAGGCTGTGCAGTTTCAACTTGTGATCTTTGCATTACTTATTGCTTTTTTAATTCAGAAAGCAGCAGTTAATTTGCAGGCAATGACAGTAGTCCTAAACCTACACAGAGCATAGAGGAAGAGCTGACCTTTTCCCTTTCACTGATCTGATCTTTTCCCTTTCACTGCAAGATAGACAGCTAAAGCTGGGGAGGAAACTGAGACAAAGTTCCTCAGTTAAAAGGGTTTTCTTCCCAGATGACATTGATCTCAGGTTTGTATGACAGAGCTACACAAGTTTATCCTGGCTGAAGGTCTACTCGTGGTTAGGCATCAGCACTGACCTTGAGATGGCTTAAAACATGTGTGAGTCACGGAAAGGAGAGTTTTGGATGGGAAATTTGGAAGAGGTGTGCCGGGGCAGGGCAGGGCAGGCAGGAGAGGTGCCCATGGCTGGGAAAGAAGGGCACTCTGCTGCTGCATTTTATTTCTGTGTTTCTTGCCCTGCTGTCTCCTGGTATCTCCACCACAGCACAGGCTGCAGCCCTTACCATGCAAACAAATGAACAGAAAGAAAAAAATCTTCTCCCGAGTGCTAGATTTTGGCTGAAATGCGAGCAAGAGATGAAATCTCTCTTGTCCTTGCAGAGGCCTGTTTCTCTGCAGCTGATGTTGAACAGCACTGAGTCACGGTGAAAGACATCATTAACTCCCCGAGGCCAAAGAAACGCTTGCCAGCATCCCAAAGGGGATTCCCAGCCACCTCACTCAGGCGCAGCGTGTCTGGCATCTGGTGCCTTGCCCAGACTTATTTATTTATTTGTTTTATTCACCTCTGTTTTGTCTGGAAAAGACTTATCTATTTATCCTCCCGGGGCTCAGGTCTTTCTTTCAGCTCCTGCCAAATCCCAGAGCCACGTGTTTTGGGAGCCTCTTTGGAGGAGGAGCCGGCCCACATCCCTTGGCCGGCTGGCCAGCAGCTGGCTCATGGGGAGCAACCAGGACCCATGAGGAGAGGGATGAGATGGCAGGTCAGAGCTGTGGTGTTTGGCAACCTGCAAAGGCTGCAGGGTTGAAGCTTTACCCTGGGAGGTGGCTTCAGCCCCGGGCTGGCCTTCCAGCAAGACGTGGCCTCTTCTTACGTGGGTGTGATGGGAAGGGCAGATAAGATGGAAGGAGGTGGGAAAGCGATACTCAGTGGCACTGGGAAACTTTATCAGGCAGTAAGTATGACCTCCAGCATCTTGCATGCATAAGCTAAGCACTGTCACAGAAAGCCTTTTTCCACCTTGCTCGCTTGGGTGGACACAACGCTAGCGGCTGCCACTGGCTGGGACAAGATCCCCAGCTGCTTCCACAGCCCGGCCACTGGCATCCATGGAAATACACCTTTGCTTCACCTCCGTGTTTTTATCTGTGCCTTGCTTGGGAAGCTGCCTGTCTAGTGTCCCCAGCGAGACGCGCTGCCTGCGTGCGTGTCCCCTGCTGCCAGGCTGTGGCAGGGCCTTTCCTCCATTTTGGGGGCAGCTCAGCCCAGCGTGGGCCCGGCTGTGCCCCTGCCAGAAGGCTGGGCCCCGCAGGGTGCGGAGGAGAGCACTGTCAGTGCTGCCGCGTTCCAACACCCTTCACAGTGGCAGCACGCGTGGCGCTGTCCTGACGTTAAATAAATAATAAAAAAAGAGATGGAGAAAGGGAGAGAGAGAGAGAGGGAGTGAGTGAAACATACACCCTCCATTTCACACAGTGTCCAGAAAGCCTGGCTGTCAGCATCCCGCTGGACTCCCTCCAGGCAGGTATTCATTACATAGATTTGACTTTTTAAATACGATAGAAATGAGAACTGCAAACTTAATATGTTTTTCTTCTTGGGAGATGAGGGGGCAGGAGGGAGGGGAATAGCATTTACCTCATAATTTCCCTTTCTCTTCCCCCCTCTGTGTAAGTCACATTATTCTTTCTGCAAAGGTACTTGGGGAAAGTTGCTAAAATTTTCCCTCATGCTTGAAATTTACTTACCCTGGGTAACAGGAAATGTGGAGTCTTGTGATGTAGATTGTTATACCAGATGGTAATCTTAGCACATGCTATTTGTGTAGATCTGTGGTGCAAGTGAGTCATCATTCGTAGCTGACCTTCACTGCTGTGAAAATACTTCTTTCAGTAATAACAATAACAATAACAATAACAAACAACGTTTCAGCACTGTTCGGCTCCGCCTGGCATGAAGACACAGGCACGCTCTGCAGCTGGTGAAGGTGAGTCCTGGGCTCCCCACGGAGCATGGTTACAATCCCTCCGGAGCAGCATCCAAGGCTCATTACAAGTCTTTCCATCGGCTCTGCTGAGCTCTGGATCAGGCCCAGGTCATGTTGCATCACATTTCTTTACAGCCTCCTTACGTTCCCCTCTCTGCACTCCTCTGTTGACAGAAAACACTTGCCCATTTTCTGCTGTATAGGAAGAGGCGCAGACACACGATCAGACCCAAGTAATGGGACCAGTTTGCTGCTCCTTCCAAAGTCCCTGCGTCATGCTGAATTTAGGAGAGAGAAAAAACTGTGAGATGCATTACCCCCGAATTGCAATTACGCTTGTAATTTCCACACATGAAAAAAGAGAGTTTTTACCTGAGTGAGGTAGCAAAAACCCTTGATATTTTGATTGGGGAAAGCATGAACTTTTGCTGGAGCCTCCCATAACACTTGTGCCAGGTCAGCCTTCCTTATCTCTTTCCTTTGTCTGCACGGATAATTCTGAACACAGATTCCTGCCTCGGCAAATCTGCAGATCTAAGCCCAGATCTGGCAATGACTATACTTGTGCAGGACTGAGCCCATAAATTGTAATTACAGTTGTTATTACTAGTGCCACTGCACTCCTGTAGCAATTCAGACACAATATTTGACTCCAGTTCTTCCTGCAGCAATGCATCCCACTCCGGGAAGAAGCATTTCCTCTAATTTTCCTGAAGTTGCCCTTGTACTGTGGGATTCCAGACAAAGATTCATTTTTCTCTCCATTAAGATCAAAATTCTGGATGCGAACAGAAGGTGATTTCTGGTCCTTTGCAGCTATCAAAACCTCAGCCCTTACTAGCTGTGATAGCTTTCCAGAGCTGTTCTTCTGGTCATTTCAGCACCTACTTGACTGTGTCCTAGCAAAAAGGGTGAGAGTTTCAGACCAGGTTACCTATTGTGCTTAGAAAGTTGACTGATAAAATAAATAAAGCATTTAAGTAAGGAGAACTCAGAAGCCTATCATATGACAAACTTTTCAAAACCGATTACAACCCACATCTGATAGAGTGAAAATCACTCCAGCAATTAGATCAAGAATGGCTGATTAAATTCCTCAGTCTTCCCAAATCACAGAGCTAGTATTTGTTTCAAAGACCTTATAATTACTGTATTTAAAAGCCTGTTATTCAATACTCTTCTCTAAATTGCTCCCGATGTCAACTCAAGGTACACGAAATTCTGTCTACAGTATATGCTATAGACAATCAGTGAATATGACCTTCATGGCAGCATGTACATCTTTTGCTTTGTACTAATCTTCTTTTTGAAAGATCAGAGAAGATGGATATTGTAGAAGAGGCAGTAGGTCTGATTAAAAGCCTGTTAAATCAGTGGAAATACTTCCATCTTCTGTGGATGTTAATGGACTTTGGATCAGGTCCCTCGTGACTGATTTTTCTGAATCACTGTCACAATAAAAATGCCTGTTTTCTAATGCTGAACTGTACTTACCTCCCAGCCAGAGAAGTACAAGTGACACATACATTCATCTTAACCTAGTCCACATTTTTCAGCTGCTTTGATGTCATTAGATGAGAGGATCTGACAAAGCAGAAACGAGTTACAAAGCAAAAAAAAGACTTCGGAGTGCTATGAAATTATATATTTCTTTAGCAGCCTGTCTCATTCAAGAGAATGTTGTATTTGTTACGCTGTCCTGCTGGTAGCAGTAATAAAGTGTTTTAAAACTGAAGTCCATTTTCTTGCTCTCACATCCAATATATGCAGCCCTTGTAAAAGGCAGAAAAATTCCTGATGTTTGAAAAAGTTGCTTTTGGTGCCAAAGCAGACAGAAAACGTCTATGCTCCTGTAGAAATGCAAGGGGAATAAAGCTGTTTCTAAGGGGATAAATGTCTCTCCTATTTCCTATTCCCTGTTACTTTGGTTACTGTTACTTTTAAACATTCCTAGCATTTTGCACGTAATAAAAAAAATGGCAAAATCTCTGCTCATTTCTAGACGCTATTTTCAAACCAAAGCTGCTTGTGTCAAAGAAAGGCGTAAACACCAAAGTCCATCCCACTCCAGTATAACAACCCATCCTAGGTGGAGCTCTTGCCACTCTGCTTGTTGAAGGAAGGAGTTACAGAAAAAAAAAAAAGAATACAGATTAAGCAAGCATGAGGACTCAAAAAACATCATCATAAAAACCGGAGATCTGCCCATTGTCTTTGGGTTTATGATCACCATTGACTGTATTTCTTCATTCTGTGGTTTAGTCCATGATGCAGGTCCTACATATGGTCATGCTATGACATTACATATAGTCCTCAGCTGTGGACAGTGCATAAATGTGACTGTTACAGGAGTTATTCTTGCGAAGTATTGTACTAGGGAGTTTGGTCCTGATGAAACAAAAATAGCTTATTACAGCCTGTCCCTTGTACCTTACATCCAGCTACCACCATCTGTTGTCACTCTTTCCTCCAAAACTGTTCTTCAGAGGAAGCAAATGACAGGCAGCCCTACTCCCCATACCCTTACCAGAGCCACAAACCAGTGCATCCACATCAGGACAAAGAGCTTACCACTAGGAACATTTCCTTCTGACAGCCTTGGTTGCAGTCCTGTAGCTTATGTTTCTTTTATTTATTTTTGAATCTGTTTCAGCTTGGTACTTAAGTGTGCTAATGAGGAGAGCACTGTAGCCACTGTGCCATGATCTGGGTTTGGTTCCACCCAGAAGGTTACGGATAATGAAGGAGAACACAGCTCCGATTTCCCACTTGCTTGAAACCTTCTTTGTAGTTTCCTGCAGGACTGGACAAAAGATAGCTGCTGCCATCCTGTAATTTCTAGGCTTGAAATGCTAGGTAGACTATGAAATGCAAAACTGAGTGGGGCTGTCTGCACACAACCTGACCTACCTGTTAGAAGGCTTCACATACACCCTCCCAGCATGAAGCTGGGCTGGTTCAGGGCCTTGGGACAGTCACCATTGCTTCCCGCCTGGCTCCTCACAGGCTCTTTCCACCTATTCCTCTTCTCTGTCTGAGTGAGAGTGGGCTGGTATCTGCCTCCTCGTAGGCAGTGCAGAACGAGAGTTTACTGGGCATCTGAAATGTTTTCTTTCTGTAAGCATTGCCCATGAGTGGCCCTAGTTTTGTGTCTTGCAAGATAGACTGTGTGGGATTTGATTTGCACTTTTATAGCCTATTAAAACAACTGAGAGCAACTGCTATAGGTTTGCTGTTTCTGAAAGCATTTTAGCTTTCATTTAACAGTAGCATCTGTCTTTGCAAAGTGGCTTTTTTTTCCTTAAAAGTATAAAGAAACTCATTATTTATTTTCCTCCAAGCATTACATAAAGTAGCATCCCTGGCTGAAGTACCTACAAATAGGGCAGTCTCTGATGTTCCTCATTTGTCTGTCATTAGTAATATCCCTTAGTAACCCCTGGCTAAGGCATTTTTCAGATATGCAGTTCTTCTGGTAACTTATTTACTCAGGACAGTTTAATTCAGAGGCAACATCTGGATTTCCATGGAAGCCAGTCTTACAGCTTAGCTGACTGAGGTACCACAGGGGTCAGATGAACAGCCTGTGGTGATACTTTAGCTGCCATTGAACTTAGGACCTTCCTGCCTCCAAAACACTGTGTTGTAACTGTTAGACTCTCCTCTCGCCTCAAAAATCATATTCCCAGGGATGATCTTCTTTCCTCAGGCCCTGATTATATCCTGCCTTTTTCATGTTCATTTTTAGGCCAATTTTATCTGTTCACTGTATCAGCCCTGTAGGACTGTCTTAAGAAAACACTGCATGACCTCCCAGCTTTGGCTCTGCATTTGCTTCCAAATCATACTTCAGTGCAAAACTTTTATTGTTTTGTTCAGACCACAATCAAGGCTTGAAAGTATCCTTGAAGCCCATGAAAAATGGTTTTCTGTTCCTTACAAATTTCTGAGATGCACAGATATTTCATCATCTGTGACTGTCTTGTGAAATCATCTTGTTAAGAGGCTTTTGAAGCCATAAAAATCCATACAAAATAAAACTGTATTGTCTTCAGCTATTGTTTCTGTGCTAATTAAACATCTCTCTGAACAAACAGATTCAGGATCTTGTAAACTCTCTAATAAAGTTGTAATGAAAGAAATATTCAAAGCCTCAGTGATTAATGAGCAGATGTTAACAGGCAGTGCAAACTTATGGGAAACCATTTCTAATAGTGATGTCAACAGAGAACAATTCACAGACATAATTACTAAAAAATTATCAGAGACTTCCTTGTCAAGTATTTTGTATGTTTATAAAGCTGTTGGTGACTCATTCTAAGCAGTCTGGGAGACTTATTTGATTTGGAATCAGGGTTTTATTATAGCTTAGCTGTTATGTAATAGTTTACTCAGACGAAATGGTCAGCTATTCTTCCATCTCAGCATCGTCCTTATGTGTGCACTGAGATTCCTTGCAATTCTCTCAGCAAATCGTATCTAAATACTTTTCCATACTTTCAACATTTGGGATACGGTCCTCATTAAAATTGAGGATTAGAACAGCCCTTTGCTTAATTACCCATTAGATTGTCTGCCATCCACTATAAAGTTCAAAAGTGGTAGTACTACCAGCCACCTTGTGCAATTCAGTTCCCTGTGTCACGTGGAGCAGATCTGTCTGACATGCAAGCAGCCCCAGTAAATTGTGCCTATGTTTGTTTAAGAGGTAATTTCATAGCAGGCAGAACGCTGCCATTTATGCAAGGCAGGTGCATTCACTAATTTCTTAGGTTATAGCACCAACTGCAATTAATGTTGCCTGTCTCTCCAGTGTCATTAATGTTCAAGCGAAGTAATCTGGATGTAATTTTCACACTGGCACTAAAATGACATTTTAGTGATTCCACGAGTTTCTTTTTCCAAGACATTCCAGTACAATCAGTTATAGAATTACGTATCTTTTTCTTTGACTGCTTACTGTCATTCCTTCAGATGAACTCCAAAACCCGAACTTGGAATTTTAAAAAAGAGAAGCACAGCTGTCCTCCACTCCCAGCTCTTCTCCACGAGGCCTTCAGCATTTTATGCAGCTGAGATGTAGCTGGTATTTGTAGAAAGCACTGAGATTTTTGGATGTAAGTACAGAGTTGTTGTTTTCATTTCTGTGTCATATATCGTGGCAGTGCTAAGCTGTGACAGATGAATAATGCCCACCAATGTCCACCAATATTACAGTTAGACTTGCACTACCAAAGCATGCGTGGCATCAGCAGCAAATCATAATAACTTTGGGCTGCTGCTCTGAGAACTCTGTAGTGGACTGTTGGTACTCCTTTGCATATTTTCATGTTTTCTCATCTGCAAATACTGTTTAGATTAACTTTAAATTATCAGCTGGAGTCAAACCTCAACACAATTTCCCGGAGAATTATTTTGCTGCACAAACATGAAAGCTTATCAGTACAGATATGTTTTGTAAAGCTCCTCTCACTCAGACTGTAGTCATTTGGGGGCAGAAATAACCTGTAGTTTCTATATGCATAGTCAACACCTTGTATACCAGCAAATTGCTTCTAGTGCAGGTGAAGCCTCACACACTCAGCCTGCAAGGATTTCGAAAAGAGTTGTTAGAAAAGATATCTTCTTAGTGATGGCACTAGCAGTCATCAGGTACTCTTGGTGTCAGAGTACTCAACAGCGCACAGGAAGGGACTATTACAACTCAGAGCAGAGATGTCAGAGTTTGTTCTACTTGGTATACGCAGCCTGCTGAATTACCCCATGGTGTCTTAGAAATGAAATGCCTCAAGGAGTTTAGCTTCCAAGAGTATCTAGAAGCCAGTAGGGGATGTGTGCCTTAAACCTTTTTTGCAAACTCTAGCCCTGCTCTGGCAGCAGGAACTAGCAAAGGACTTCTGTGGCCAGAGCTTTTAAGGGAACTCCATCTTTCCAGAAAGTGACTGAAGCATTTTTAATCAAGAAGTCAGTGGGTGAAATGCTGTTCTCAGATGTGTGAGTAGATCTGAAATGACTCCTCTGGTATCAGGACACCTGATCTTGTACTTTTCCTCTCGCCATTTCGCACCTCTACTACAAGCCTACGTGGCTCTGGTCTTGGGAAGGTCTCTTCTGCTGGATGAACTCTTGGAAAGCAGATGCAAAAATTGAGGGTTTCTAATCACCTTGGTGACCTTCCATTGCTGCAGCACTCATCCAGATCAAGGCTTATGAGGAGTGGTTTGAAAACTGGGGACTGGAAAGTCATTTACATCCATCTGCTGAGTTCTGGCAAGTGCTTCTTTGATCACAGCTGGCAAGGTGCCCATGCATAGCTACTCTGAGTCCACTGTGGTCACATCAGCATCTGTAAAGGACTTCTTGTCACAGTACAGAGAAAGGTCATTTTTCTCTGCTAGGAAGGGTTTGGCACCTGCTATGAACCCTCACACTGACAATGCAGCCATGAAGTAAAGGTCCTGTGTGAAAACACCCTTCCCCTAAGCGTTCAGTGAGATCTAGTTACACAGGGAATTTAAAAATTAGAGGAAACAGTATTGATTTGCTTCAAGTGTAGCCTCTTTCCATTTTTCTTATTGCATTTCACAACAAAAACACAGCCTCTGTAGAAGTTGTGGATAACATTAGTGATGAAGAGATTTTCCCCATCACCATGTCTCTATGCACAGAGCTTGTCATGCTGTGAAGAGCAGGAGAAACAGAGGAGGAAGCGACCCTGGAGCCCCTCAGCCGCACCTTGTCCCTGGATCTGGACCCCAGCCAGCTCCCACATGCCGAAGAGAGGGTTTCTTGCTGAAACCATGCCATGCAAGGCAGCTGCTGGCTCCTTTTTGTCTACATATAGTTTGCTTCAGCCTGGTAGCATGTCTAGCAGCACTTTGGGCTTGTGTCTAAGTTTAACACCATACTTCTGTAAATACATCAGTGTTATAATGTGATAGAATAACAGAGACATACTGCAGCTTTCTCTCTTTGCAACTGCATTTGCAGCGTTACCGGGGAGCTGTTCATCCGAAGAACACCTATCCTGGAAAACATTCTGGTGTCAGTGTTGGACATCAACCTGGAAAAACTAGCGCAGTGCAGAGAAATCGTGACCCCTTTTCAGTTCCCATCAGCACGGGAGACTTGCCAGGACTTATGAGGGCATTTAGAAGTGTTCGCGTTCCCTAAAGCGATGCCTCCAAAATTTGAATAAATGACTGCAAACAATAAGACTTCCAAGACTGGGAGACCTACTGCCTTTGCTACTGCATTCAGCTGTGGAGCTCCCTTTCCCAGGCTGCAAGTCATGTGAGGTGGCAAGCTGGGCTTTGCAACAGCAGTGGCACTTAGCACAGAAGCACTTAGTGGGTGAAACTCATCCTTTGTGGAGATCCCTCCTTAACCCTCTCTTTAAATCTCTGAGAGCAGAGTTGAGTGGGAATTTAGCAGTGCCTAGACTGTGGTGGGAATTTTGCTCATTAAGAGCAAGTCCAGGCCACGCGCTGTGGTGGGAAGTGGCACGTTGAGCAGCTTGAAGTGGGTTACTGCAGGAGCTGGGCAGCCCCAGGGGCTTAGCATACTCGGCTCTGTGTCCTTCAATGGCAATACTGTCTAAGAGATGGAAAATTTGAAATGGGCAAGAGCTTTTAAAGAGTAAAAAGTTATTTTAAGTACACACTGTTTTTTAAACTATTTATGTATCCAAGCTATACTTATTTATGGCATGACAGAGCAAGGTACTAAAGCCTGTATTTAAGCATGCAAGCACTCTAATCAACTTCCTATTCCATGCTTAGAATTGAGTCTTGTCATGAAATGCTTTCCGCAATTTATGCTTTTAACTGGCTCTGAAAGCCTGTCTTTACACCACTGAACCTCATGTGAGTCATTCAATTCAGACTGAGTCTCAAGTCAGCAAGCTGAAGTCTGTAATATTCATTTGGATAGCAATTATTGTCTTCAATAGATCTTTTAATTAGAAAAATGTTCTGCTTTTTTATAGAAAAGGTGTAAACTGTATGCTATTTGGTAAATTGTAATGGCAGAAATATTTAGGGGTACAAAAGAGGTGGAGAGAATGACTCGTGTATGTATAGCTCTGAACACTGCACTTTTTGAAGTGACTTCTGGATAAGAAAGTTAAAATTGTTACCAAAACCATAAAATTTAGGGCTGTTTTTATTTTGCAAAACCTTGAAGTAACTTGCTTTTATAGAATTAAATATTTTTTAATCTTTAGTAAGTCCTTCTGTAAAATTAACATCCACGTTTTCTTAAAGTTATTTTCAATTGTTATTTGTCAGAGAAATTTTGGTGAACTATAAGCATATTTGTGTAAAATAACATTGTAAAATACAAAAAAACTGAACACCAGGTACTGTCCAGAAGTGTTCTTGTTACTTTTTATAAAATATACTTGGAGGAGAAATGAATGATGCAGTGACCAAATGGTTAAAAAAGCGGATCCAGTAAATAAACCCTGTTTCGGACTGTTTGTATCTAGCTGGGGACCAGAGAGCAGAGACGGGAGGTGCTCTGCACAGGGGCTGCTTGAACTTTGTAAAAGAGAAAAGAAGCTTTGGGGCTATACCGTGCCATAGAAAGAAAAGTGTGTCAGAGCTGTATGTGTCTGTGTATTTATGTGGTGTGTGTGGGTGAGAGAGAGGGTCCTGGAAGCAGAGACTAAATGAGGGATGTGGTCCTGGAAAGAGAAAACTAGAGAAAGGCCAAAGAGCATTGCTGAGCTGGATCCAGCCCTGGGACATCTCTGCAGCCAAGGAAGCTGTGAGTTAGATTTTTTTTTTTTTAACATGTACATTTTTATTACATTCTAAGTAATTTCCCACAACATTCCACATTTTTAAAGCCTTTTCAGAAGGGGAAAGGGAGGGAGGCTTGAGAAACATCAGAACTTTTTTCTTTTTTTTGAGAAATTCCAGATCTCTTGAGAGCATAAAGAATTTTTGAAGTTTCTTACCCGTATTTAAAAAGCTAAGGATGACATAACCAAATAGACTATAAAGAAGCAGCAGCTGCTCAGTGAGAAGAAAACCGTAGGGGGCAGATTGTCAGCTGGCAATCACTTGTGAAATCAGAGGCAACCTGACAGATGTCAGCAGCTGATCTTTCACAGTGATCAATAAAGGCCACGAATACTCATTTTTCTGCCGGGCATTTCATACGCACCATCGTAAAGTGAGCTGAGAGCGGGTAAAGAGAGCGTGCCTTGCTTTATGCACTGAGAAGCCTGGGGCCAGCTGAGTCACTAAGATTTCACAGCAAGTGTGCAGTGGAGGCAGGGATAAAACATATCCTCCCGCTAAAAGCACAGGGCCAGCCTCCCAGCCACTGCTTAGTCCTGCCGCCACACACACTTGGGTGAATCCTTGCAAGCTGCTTTTGGTGGCTTCCCTGTGCCTAAGTAGGTGAGCTCAAGTTGTTCTCAAAACACACAGAAGCAATGGCCATTTCTGTGTTCAGTTTGGGTCATTTTTGCTACCTACGATAATCGTTGCTATTATTTGTCATCGTTGTGGTCTGTTTTCAAGTTTATTCTTACTGTTTTCACTTCTCAGAAGAATTGGGAAATGGTTACAGCCTGGGGGTGATGATGGTAAAACTCACTAAATAATTTCTGAGTACTGTGGGAGATACATCCTCCCATCATAACATTTTTATGGCGAGTTTAATGTTCGGCTCATCTGGAATAAGCTGTGAGAGCCACACTACAGGAAGCTGTCAGGGTTACTGACGATTTTTTATTCTCTTTGGAGAAGAAGAAAACACAGGCTTCTGTCCTCAGTGGATTCTGTGATTTGTGAAGCACTGAAAGAGATCAGATTTCTGCAGAAAAGGAATATCCAATGGGTAACTATTTGTGCCAATTCCAGTTCAAACATAAGCCTTTCTTATACAAATAGTTCATGGCAGAGCAAGAGGTATTAAGAGGGATGTGAGCTGTAACCAGAGTGGAGGGAATGCTAATATTTCGTCCGGACTGGGGTTTGGGAGGTGGGTTTATTACTGTTTAGAGTAAGAATCGACAAATTCTGGAACAGTGCTGTGCTTTATTTTTGTTCTGTTGTGAAATTCCATCCTTACAGCACAGCTCTGTCTTTCTGGCCATGCAGAAAAACCATTTTCTTTTCCAAATGGGCTACACTCTGCGTTTTATACGCTGCCCCATGTTGTGGGCACTGCAAAACCGTACCAATCCAGGAAGAGGCAGTGCAAAGCTACACCGCCCCACCCTTCACAAGCGACCTACTGATGGGGGGAAAAGGTGGAGAAGAATTTACTACTTCCTTTTAAGTGGTGCAGCCACTCTTTTCTGCCACATGGAGCACAGGAGGGGGTAGAGACATACTTCTGCCCCCCCTCACCCCACCCCCCACCCTCCTTCCCTGCCTCCTCTCTGAAGAGTTGCTCCTGTGTTCCCTTGAGCAAAGAGGCTGTGATTCTTGGCAGACTTGATGTCAGCTACACAGGTCAGGGGGAAGTCATTACTTCCTCCTCCCACACTGCTCAGTCATGTTAGGTTAGGACAAGACTTTGCAAGACGTTGCCCAATATTTGCAATGTGTCTTTCCCATAAAGTAGAGGAAGAAACTGAAATGGGCCATAAACCTTAAAATTCTGGAAAATGAGGCTGCTTGGTTGACAGGTGAAAATGTACCAAAATATTTTAAATAGGGAAATTGAATATAGTTGTGGTTATGGCTCTGATCTGAGGATGGGGGGAACCTGAATTCTGTTCTTGACCATGCCCCAAACTTCTTTTGGCTTTTGATTAGGCTATTAAGATGCTGTCTGTCTTAGTTGTTGTTATTGCCCTTATATTTCAATAACTTCCTGGCAGTTAGCTCCCTTTGTTGGTAGATTTGAAAACCTTTGTCAAAAGAAGGGCCTTTATTTTCCCAGCTGAAAAGAGATTATCCACCTGGGAAGGAGGAGTGGGAGAAGACTTTCCTGCAGTAGGGGAGTATTTTGTGCCTTTGTTGTAAAGCAGTCTGAGACAGTGAATAAAAGGCAAGCTAGAACGTTGCATAAGCCCTAATTATTGCTGTAAGGCTTTATTTGTCAAAAACAGTTAGCAGTAAGACTACAACGAGGATCTTTTGTCACAGGGATAATACTGGGATCTAGGCTACCATATTTAAAGGAAAAGAGAAAAGTAGGCAAGCTAGTGGAAACATTACCGAGCCTTCTATCCCAAACCTATTTCTCTTAGATAATTACATTCCCCATTATTACTGTAGAATTCAATAGTGTAACAGTCTTTCATTTCTTATCACTATTAAGAGTAATGCCATCCCCACAAGGATGGACAACCACAAGAGGTGCACACAGCACTCAGCTAGGGAAACACAGGCTGCCTGCTGTGGAAAGGGAACTCTGCATTAGCATCATGATCGCTGGTGATGCTTTCCTCTTAAAAAGATAGCTCCCATCTTATCAGTCAATAAAATTTTATAAACTTGGGAATTTCACCACTTACCTGCTCTGTCCTTAGAAAGTATTGAAAACCAAACAGGCTTTACTGTATGGTGGCCTAAATTCCCTGTCCCTGAAATTCCCCCCTCCCTCACCACTATCTCATAGGAAAATTCTGGATCCTGATATAGTAACAGAGACCAGAGAGCTAAGCAGCCACCTAGCTGCAGAGGATCACTGGTGGCAGTGCCTGCCCTGAAGGAGTTAACATCGAAATCTTGCTCTCTCATTTTTTCATGAGTGAGGTACTCCAAAGGCAAATTACACCTAGAGTTCATTCCTGTTGATAATACTGCCATACCCTTTCAAAGCTTTCCAATTAGAAGCAATTGCATGGGGACATTTCTGCATGTCGCTCACACCTTTCCATTTGGGATACTCTGTCTTTCCCAGGTTATAAAGATTGTGTGTGTTGACGCTGTTCTTAAATGCCTGGAGGAGCTGGATGCCATATCTGATGGTGTGCTCTTGCAATGGCTCTGCAGCAGTCTGAACTAAGCTTCCAATAATAAGCGCTGACACTAACATAAATATTTGTGGTTATGCTTTCCATTTTTTCCTTATAGGAAACAAATTAAAATTTTGAAATACTTCAGAGATGTGATCAGTGGACAGTAGTGGGAAAGAATTTCTCCAAAACTTGAATTGCAATCAAAATAAGGAAGGAAGATCTGAAAGACCAGAAAATATTTCTTTTAATCAGGATATGGCACTTTCCAACATCTGGATGTCAAAACAAGTGTTTTGAATTCAATACTATTAACATGTGTCACTTAAATGAATTTTTTCCTTCAGGGACGATTGGGTGGTTACAATTTTTGGCAATGGTTTTGCAGTCTGTTGCTTACATTACCTGACCCATGGTCTATTTGTCTTACAATGTCTGTGGGAAAACAAAACAGAACAAAACAAAAAACCAGCTCCCTCCCTTCCCCCCCACCCCCCACCCCCGCCCTGAAAATAGCTCAGGACCCAGAAAAAAAATTTCTAGGACTGAGTCTCATCCTCTCAGTGAACCGTTTTGACCGGAGGGTAACCTCATGGGATTTATGCTGCTTTTGCCTATGACATCATGTAACACCAAACAAAAAAGTATCTGATTCTTCTGAATATCAAAGAGACATGATTAAACAGAATATAACAGCCTGGGAATGTAGAAAAAAAGTTTGAATAAAAGGTCAGAGAAAGATCAGGCATCAGCTCTCGCTCTCTGCAAAATGATAAAACTAGCAGGGAGTAGTGACTCAGCTTCCCCTGATCAAAAAGCTCCTTTCTTTGCAGTGTAAACAACTGTAGTCGGTGTTCTTGAAATCCCAGACTGAAACATCAACCAGTGCTGGAAAATAAGATTCCCCAGAATACCTTCCCTATCCTAGGCATAGCCTGTCACTGATATTTCAGGGGATTTTATTCCTTGTGACTGGAATCACTGTCCAAAAGAGGCTGTTGCATGAGTAAAAGGGAAAAAAGTTTTGGTTTTGTGTGTGGACTGTGACCTCAAGAGTGTGAAACAAATATTTTGTTTGAAATCATCTCTTAACCCATTTCAGCAGTAAACTGAGTGACCAGTATTATAAACCAGGAAAAAGTAGGGAAGTGTGGCTTTGGAGGAACAAATAAAAAGCAAACCTAACAAAGAATAACTCTTCCAAGCTAAAGCTTAGTGTCTAATTTTTTGCTGAATAACTTGTTTTGAAGAACAAGAGACTCTTGCTCTTGCCAGGTCCCTGCAGCTAGGTTTTATAGCTACAATGAACAAGTATGCATCTGTGTAAATGCTCTTTAATTTTCTTTTTACATCATATTTACACTGCTCAGACAGTAAAACTGCTGAATGTTTTAATTAGCACTCCCATGGCTATGAAATTGTTTGAAAATTTCAGGCTGTGCGAAAAGGCTGGCACACAAATAAAGGCTGTAGTCGCTAGATGCTCACAAAGGGGGCGAGATGTTTAAAGTGCACCAATTGTATTTGTTTTGGGCTTGGGACTGACCGTACAGCGGATCGCGCGTGCTGGGTGCCAGATTCCTCAGCCCTTACACACAGTTACACGCAGACCTGACCCACAGCGTGGGCAGTGTACTTTGGACTCGCGCTGGCTTCGACGCAATGACTCTAAGGAGCAAGCACCGCTCAGCATGAGCTCAGGGTTGCAAAGTCAGGCACGGTGAGAGACGCAGCCTGTTCTCGAGGGTTATTTCGCCAGCATTTGTCACCTGCCAAAGCAGAGGTGGGCAACGTTTCATTCTCAACATTTTCAGAAATTCCCCAGTGAGGCTATTAAGAAGAAATCAAGTCATTTGAACGAAATGAAAGCTTTTTATGGAACCCTTGTTTTTTTAATGTAATTTTAATGTAATTTTCATAGACTTATAGAATAAATGAGGCTGGAAAACACCTCACTAGGTCATATAGCATAGCCCAACCTCATTAAGAACAGTATTTTGCATGTAAATGTGGAGCTGGCAAAACCTGGCAGCTGCAGGGTATCTCTTGTCTTTGTTCAAAGAACACAGCGGTGCAAACTGTCTAACACTGGCCTGTCAATTCATTTCAGCCACAGTCCAACCCCTGGGGAGGAGAGCAGCTCCTCCGTGGTGTTTGGCCTCTGCATTGACTCTATCAACACAGTTGCAAACTATCAGAGAACCATACCTCTGGAAGAAGACTTCAAGAGATGATCTAATGCAGCTGCTGTATTGAGGCAGGACCAAGAATCTTAATGCTATGTGGGCTTGCTGGCTTTGCAATGTAGACATTTGTCCCCAAAGACCTGAACTAAAGCTGTGAATAAAGCTGTGGCTTTTTATAATGTTCCTGGAACTTTTATAGCTTAGATTCTAATCTGACAATGAGAAATTGCCCTTAGCTTGGACTCAGCTTCCCCGAAAGACCAAAGGAGTGGTCTTTCACTTGGTGTTGGAGAGAAAAAGGAAAATGTCGGGACACAGCAAGTAAATATGCTCAGACTTGAGAAGGCTGTTAAAAAGGATGAGAATTTATTGAAGTTCAGGAGAGAGCTAGAAAAAGTATCGCATGAAATAAAAAAAAAAAGAGGAAAAGTGGAGGTGAAAGAAACTAAGATGACAAGCGGTGACAGAGAAAACAAGACTTTCCCCCTGTTTCTTCAAAGAAACAGATAATTAGGAGGACACAGAAGACATTGTACCGCAGAGGGTATTTGTCACTTCTGTGTGTGATGTGTTGTAAAAATTAGATTTTGTCTAAAGAACCACAGGCCAAAGAGCAAAGAAAAAAACAGAAATTTTCTGAAACAACGTCCAGTTTCATTAATTTTATATCTTTGGTAGTTTGGATCTTCAAATTTTAATGTAATTGCATTGTTCTAGCTGAATTCTCGTTTGAGGTCATCTTCTGGCTCTTGCTTTCTTGCCATCTTGTGGCGTGGTGCTGCACTGCGATCATCCTTCAGTTCCTTCTCCTCTGCAGATACAACAGCTGTAAAACAATACGCTTTCATAAAGGTCACACACACACACACAAAAGACAGTTTCTTTGATGAATCCTTTCTATAATTTGCAGTTTTTACTGGGTTTAGGGCTTCATTTAAATTCCGTTTCTCTTTATGTTTCCCCAGTTCTTAGCAGGAGTCCATGCCGTTCCTAGACTGGACCCAGGGCCTGATGTAGAGGACCTCTCTCCAAGTCTCTTTCTAGCCTGATCTCATGGGCCATTTATTACTTGCACAGGCACAGTCTCCACACTCTGCATCTTGAAGCTGTACTTGGATTTGAAAAAAAATCCAGTTCATCATAGTCTTCACTCTGTCTCAGACACTCCTTTGACAATGCAAAGACCATTTTTTTAATAGTCCTTTGTGGGTAGCTGTACAGCTCAAGTTCCTGTCCTCCTCCCTCTTTTATCTTCCCCTTCCTATCCTCTCCAGAACTATACACTTTTAAGCAGAGGATAGTCTGAGATAGAGATAGAAGACCTCCAGATCCCACAGTCTTTAAAGGGGAGTGCTATACTGTCACAATGCTTTTTATTGCAGCAGTTCACATACAGGAGCCAAGTCCCACAGAGTTACCACAGGTGTTTCCTATTTTTTCTATTCTAAACATTGGGCATGTGTGCTATTAGTGACATGCTACTGTGCTTCAAGGTGCTGGAAAATGATTAATGTACAAGGGTGTCTACTGCCAGCTTCTGATCCAAGTTTACTGGCTTTCAGTAAACCAGTTAGGAGAACTCATGTCTCCTGCAATAGTTCTCTCTCAGCAATCTTCCTTACTGAGAGATCTCCATGGAAGACATCTGAGGCTTTGCTGACTTTCAGTTCATCTCAGACTTTTCCAATCTTAGTAAGAGCTGAGTTTTGTTGACACTAGGGTACTCTCTCTCCCAGTTTGCCAGAAAGATGACTTCATTCTGAGCTTGAAGAACTTGGAGGTCAGTCGAAAAGATGTCTTGCTAACTGGTTTACCTAAGGATGGCCAGCTGTGGCTGTCCTCTCTACCTGGTAAACCTGGGAACTAGTGAGGAAGAGACTGAGTGTGTCAAGTCTGCAGAGAGGCAGTAGTCCTGTTTAATAGGATTCCAATAATGAGTTTAGACTCTTCTCCCGGTGGTATTGTGAGAAAAAAAAATAATCTTCAGATGTCTTAGTTTGTAGACTTGGTTGGAAAACAGTATTTTTCAACTCAAAGTTCATGTCAAGGTTTTGGTTTTTTGCTTGCTTTTTTGTGTTTGGTTGGTTTTGTTTTGTTTTGTTTAAAAAAAAAACCCACCAAATAACACCTGAGAGTCGGTTGAAACCATGAATAAAGAAGAGGTTTATTTGCTCTAGGATTTTTATCAAAATCCATAAGCTATGTCTGCATACCTGAATTTTGTGCATCTGTGTGTTTCCTTAGGATGATTTAAGAAGCTTGTACTGTTTGTAGCTGGACATGGAATGTTGCACTTTGCACTGTCTCATGTGTGAAAAAAACTTGAGTGCTAGTAGATCACCTAAGAAGAATTTAACCAGGTTTCACCAAAATTCTTGTGTTCAGGAAATGTCATTTTTCTTGCAGCTGTTACAAATTTTAGCTTTGTTGAGTTTGTCATCCTTTTCAGGAAAAAGTTTGGTGGCGAATAACAATATCATTTCTAAGTTAAAATGTGCAGTGCAAAAGTGAAGCACTGAAATACCAGCTCTCTCCTGCCAGTGGCTAGCACACCATGAGCTCTGTGCTAACTGATCGGAGCCCTACAGAGAGCAGGTGCACAGACTACACATGCAATGAAGAGCTAAGGCTTTGTGCCTGCCAAAGGGAAAGCCTGGTTCCAAAAGGACTGTGGGTTGCCTTCCCATCACGTCAAGAGCCACACGAGACAACCGCAAGGACTAAGAGTGCCCCATACTCACAGACTGCCTACATACATCTATAGGATGTTCAGTACTGCCCATCCCCTTCCCACTTCCATCTAGAAGTGCAAATGTCTAACATATAGCACTATATAAAGTGATTGCATAGACTTGTTGATGCAACAAACTGCAGCAGTGCATGAAATTGTTGCTCTGTGCATAGGAATGGGAAGGAATTTCTGCTGTCTAATGCTCTCCCATATTTGTTTTTTTTCACAGGATCTGTATATTTGGTACCAAGACAAGACTACTTGAGCTAGGGAAAGGCAAGGGTAGAGTATGGGAAATGGTGAAATACAATCCCTCCTCACTCAAGTTTACCACAGACTCCCTACAAGACACAGCTGCTTGATAATAACATGCTAGAAGTCTGAATCATAACACACACCAAAAAAAGAGAAAGAAAAGAGTGGCTACATACCAAAGTGTGAAAGAATCAGAGATGGAAAAAACGCTAACAAAAAGGAAAACAGACACCACGTTAAAAACTGGTTTCCTTTCAGAGTTTTGAATAATATCTGGGGGCCAACAATGAGTATACCACATTAGAGACCCTTTTCACCTTGCCCAAGTGATGAGCTCATGTTTGCAGATTGTCTAACACTTTGTTTTCAAGCCAAAAGTATCAGATTTACACTCGAGTAACAAATTGTTACAATGTGGGAAGAGGTTATGGACAAAGTACAAATCTGTGGGATGCTTTAACCATCTATGATTGTGTGGGTTAGACTGTGTAATAGAAAAAACCCAATCCCAAGAGCCATAGCTCCTAACAGGGGGAAGATGCACTGGTGCAGTGCCATTCATTCCCTGATACTTCAAGATATTTCACTAACACAGGGTAACTATATATGTATTTTAAAATGCCTTCAGTGATCTTGTATGCTCTGTGGAGTTCCTGACTTTAATCAGAAGTAAGCATAGTTTTCAATGTTCTTATGACTGTGGAGAAAAATACATTGGGTGCCTTCTTCCAAAATGAAGACTTGCCCCTTCTGCTCCTTGGTTAGGCGAAGCACCAAAACCAACCTCCAGTAGCCCAGCTGCTGACTTCTTTGCAGGCAGGAGTCTACGCATGTGACTCATGAATGTATGTGGGTTTTCCCTGTTCATCCTACTCGTCTACTCTCATCTGCTTACTTCAGTTCTCTGCTAAGCCTTTTCAGTGTTAAATTAAAGGAGCACTTGGACTTAAATAAAAACTATTAAGTTGTTTCAAGATAGACCAGCTTTTAGTAGATCCTATTTGAAATCCAGCATTCACTGCCTCCATATGTCTTCAGTAACTACTTAAGAACAAGATTCACTATTGAGTCTCCAAGGAACACTTTGAAAATTTTAAGAATATATTTTAGGTATGAACTGTGATATGATAAGCTCTCTCCCTGTCTTGTACCTTGGCAAGCATGGTATGTATTTTGGAGGAAATTGAATTAATTGACTTAGCATCTGTTTCTGCAAATACTTTTTGCTATACAGTTGAGTGTTTTTAGGGACACTGCTTCCCTGTGCACTGAAACTCCTTCCTTCCCCTGTTTTATTTTAATTACTGACTGGAGATGGTTGCTGTGAATACATGAAAACCAGACTCACTTTCTTCATTTTATACTTTGAAAAATCCATCTCTAATCCTGGCTCAGAAAAACTTAAAAGATAATTCTTTTGTTTTGAATGTTTAGACGTTGGAAAAAGTTTAAACCAATGCTCCTTCCTCTCTCCATCCCCGCCCCCAACCACCC
>VFFE01007703.1:3264204-3383440 GCA_008921705.1 Burhinus oedicnemus
TTATTGAACAGGAAAAGGGAGGGGGAAAAAATGTGAGGCTTGAAGGAAAGTCTCAAAGTCATGAGGTACAAATCCTCTTTCCATATTCTTTCCCTGTTTCCGTTCCCCCAGGGTCCTTGAAGGCAAAGATAAAAGTATCTTGAATGGCCAACAAAGTGTCTCTGCTCGATTTTACTGAAAGAGAGAACCTGAGATAAAACAGACTCCAGTGTGGTTGCCATTTAAATTAGCTATAGAAAAGTGCGATGACAGTCTTAGCTAATTAATAAATCATTATTACAATTTCATATATTAATATTCTGACTACAATGAAAACTCTACATGTCTTTGAGAATACTGCACAAGCCAAATACTGCTTTGTTATAAGTCATTCAACAGATGATTTCCTTCTGTTAACAATATTCTTCAGAAGACAATTTAAAGCCTCAGAGGAAAAAATATATATTTCTACAGTCCTGCCATAAAGAACAGAATTTGGGAAGATTTCCTGAATTTAGCTTCCTTGCTGCAGGTTTGGAAGGCTTTTTTCATTTCTCAGTGGAATTCACTCAGTGACTATTCTGAGCAGTTTAAAGAGAGCAGTGACTATTGTTTTTTATTTTTTATGTTCAACACAATGTACATAACACTTACCTTAAGGAATTAGTGAGAGAAACATTGTACTCCTCATTTTCACCTGCTGAAATACCCTCATTATCCCGCTTTTAGTGACCTTCCTCTTACAGGACCTCTATCCTCTATTGTCCCATGTGCTTCCCTCCCACTCTCCAGTAAAATCCCTCTGCATTTTTGTCTGGCTTCAAAGAGTTGCTTGAGGTGAGGAAGGCTTTGGATTGAGCTGGGCTGGTCTCCACAACAGGAATTCATTGTTACTGATGATGTATTTTGATGATGTGCGAATCACATACAAAAATAAGAAAAAGAAATGTGTTTGGGGTCCATTTGAAATATTTTATGTAACTGGAAATTAAGTGTTCCAATGAATTTTCAGATTCTTAAAATGTAAACAAATAAATAACTAAATGACCAGTAAAAAAAAATTAATCAAAAAATTTCAGAATGAAATATTTTGATTCTTCAAATCACCGCCCCCCCCCCCCCAGTTTAGTTTGTCAAAATTGTTTATCAACAAGAACGTGAATTTGAAGGTGATTTTGAATCCCCTGGAACTCAATATTTTATACCTTTCTGTTTTGCACACTGCTGTCTTTAGATAAGCTGCTGAAAGCTGGAACATGTTTTCAAGGTTATAAGTAAGCAAAAAGTTTAGCATAATCTTAAAATTCTCCATTTTATTACAATTGCAAAATATTCTGTGGTGCCAGATACCAAATACAAATAATGAAGAAAAGTTAATAACCCTAGCTTTTTGCAAATGTGAATTAGCCTGTACCATGTTGCATGCTGTTCTGGCTAGACTACTTCTGATACCTGAGATAATTCAGTTAAAGCTACCTTAAGTATCTCCGTAGTCCATCAAGCAAAAATATTTGAGGAACAGGCTGAGACCTAATCCTCTTCTCTTACTCCTGGAACAATTTGGAAATTATTCCACTGAAATTAGTACAGTAAAACTAGTGTGCAGTATCTTCTCTGAGGAAAGAAAGCTGGCCCAAGGTTTCTGAAGTCTTTGGGTAAAGTTTCAAAGTGAAGGGCACCATATGTATCTAATATTATTTGGTGAAATGCAAATATATCACTGCTGTGGCACTCAGCACTTTGATCACAGCTCCCTACAGTAATATGCCAGGAGGCTGTGGAGGCAGGCAGGCCTTTCAGGAACACATTTCATCCCTAATCCTGACTCTCCCTGCCTTCCCTCTTCATTGCCTCAGCTGCTTGCGTGAGTTGTTGCCTCAACAAAGAACGTGTTTGGATCATTGTTAGCTGAATGCTCTCAAACAGTTTTATAATATCAGGCTAATAAATTTACCACCACTAAGAGACTGTTCCAAACAAACATTTCTCAGGATGACATAAAAGTCTTGAGGATTAGTGGCAAAATAACTAGGATTTTCTAGAGCAGGAAAAAGAAAGAGAAATTAACCCAGAAATTTGTTGTTAGGGAAAAAAAAAAAGAAATTGCAAATAGACACCTACTATATGCAGAACAAATTGTACCGCAAAGTTGTTTCAGGGAAAAATAAGGCCTGTATCATAAAGCCACTGGAAATTCTGCCCTAACAAAGAGAAATTATTCCCATTTTGTTCTGTCAATAGTAAAACAGCATCACGTGAGTTATTATCAGCATGTTACTTTATCCACATGATGCCTCTGTTTTTGTTCTTGCATAGTCTCTAGCTGTACAGACTTCACTGTTCCTCTGGGACAAAACTGCAAAAGCACAAGCTTTGTATTTATTTCAGCCATTAAAAAACCTACTTGAGTTTTCTTTTCTTTTTTTGCTCAGTCAGGCCATGACTGGCTTCTGTTCTTAAACCTACCAAAGAACTCCAGGGGCACCTACACTTTCCTCTTTTGCATGGAAAAGATCGACCCTATTTTCAACCGCAAGAAGTTCATGTATATGATGATGGTTTCATATGAGGATAACTTAAACTGTAGCACCTTCCTTATTCTCAGGTGGCATGTGTGCAGGCGGGTTGTATGCCAATGATTTCTTTACTGAGAAGTAAATTTTAGATCATCTGTCTTCAAGAGAGAATACTGCAGATTGACAATATTAAATTTCTTTAAGAGGTGAAACAAAATACATAGGCTTACAGAAGGATTAGAAAATTATATCCCAGATGAAAAATTTTATGGGTACAGAAAAAATTGTGTGAGCGAAATACTAGTATCATAAAATAAATAAGAGGAAATACAGTAATTTATGTGATAGAGAAAATTGTCACTTTCAGAATTGCCAGGAAGTCAACTGCATTTCACCCATTTGATTTCAGAAGTGAACTTAGACCTCAGAGGCTTAAAAATATATGAAGAGAAGTGAAATGAAATAAGAGCCCGTGAATCCAATAGGGATTTATGAAGAAGAAAGCAATCTGTGCAAAAAGAATTTTATAGAAGTTGGGAATGCATGTAATCAGAAGTTAAATTATTCCTGGAAAGTGATTTAGAATATGCCAAATAAATTAAATTCCATTCTGCAAGATGAGCAACTAATGGGGCTCCTAATTTAGAAAGCATCACAATTCAGAAATGACCTTTAAGCCTTTTTAACCTTAAGCATATGTTGAAAACTCAGTGAATTCAGCTGGAGATGGAAATTAAACACAGAAAACAATAGAAGGCCAACCATGTCTAGTTGGTAATTTGCATTACTAATACTTTATATTTCTGGAGTTCCTTGCACCTCATGAGAAAGAAGTGCTTCACAAATGTTGGTGACTAACCAGTCCTCTGATAGTACGGTTTCCATCTGACAGGCAGCAGAGTTAAGAAAGGTGAAGCAGGATTGCAGATTTCTGAGGCAGCCTTAAGCACAGCTACCTCCTCCCTGTTACAGTGGACATGGAACAAAGAAGCCATCTCACATCGTATGACCTTGCAATGGCCAGTAATTGTTACCCACCCTTAGACCATAAGAATGAACCTACCACTGCTAATTTCTATTTTAAGTGCAGTGGAATGCTGCGGTCACGCTGATACCGCTCTGTAGACGCTGTTGGCAAGTGATAGCATAACATTTAATGGCAATTACTGCATGTATAGAAATGATACTTGCCACTGGGAAGCAGTTGTTGTAGGAATGCTGCTCCTGCTCTCGCAGTTGCTCTAAAGCCTATTAGAAACTGCATTTTCCCATTTTTATCCCAACATTTGTGTAATTTTAGCTTCTATATTTTGGCAAATACTGCCTTATATTTTTGGCTCACCCCTAAGTTATCTGAAGCAGAGCAGTGTGATTCCAGGCAGAAGAAGGCAGAATTGTCTCAGAATAACAAGCAGATTTTTTTAATGCAGTGCAAATGGTTCATACATTATTTTTGCATGAATCAGACATTTATTTTCTAAAGAGAGACAGGGGTGGGGGGAGGAGGGCAAAATCTTTTACTTAAATCCTCTCATAGTTCATTGCTGAATATCAACTTCTAGCGACAAGCCAATGTATGCTAGGCTTCTCGGTTATTGTGCTTTTTGGAGATTAGCTGTTTTGAGTCATGAGGGTGTGTTACCTCACCCCAATTACCGAGCTCCAGTAGAAATGGTAAAAACAGGCAGCGTGAAGGAAGAAAGGGAAATTTTCTAGCATTCACGGGACATTCACATGAGCTGCATGGGCAGGATGAAATCATGCAATTGCCAAGAAACAAAAGCAAGTAGTAGAAAATGAACAATTATGAAATAAAAGGAGTCCTACAAGTGCTAGAAGATGGAGACTGACTTGCTTTTGTGCTCTGACCTTTCTTTGTGTTGTACTTTCAACCGTAGAGCTCTACAGACGAGATGGCACCAACTAAACCTAAAAAATGACTAACTGCCAAGATAATTCAAAGAATAATGAGGTTACAACAACTGCAAAGATGCAAAGAAAACTGATGTCAGTTATCTCTTCACAGAGCTCAGTGAGGAGGAATCGAATGCTTAGCTTTTAAAATGAATGAGTCTAAAACCTGAGATCACGGCCCTGCTTATCAGGACATGCTGATGTGCTGGATTAGGCAGAAGTCACATGGATGAGTCCTTGCTTATGTTTAATTTCATAAAATTAGTTCTTTTCTTCTGCAGCACATTGTATCACTTTTACACTGAAGGGAGAAAACTTGTCATTTGCAGAGAACTATTTGAATTAAATTTTAAAGTAAGCGGAATGTCAGTAATAAGTTCAGCTTTCTAATAAGACAACTCTTGGGACTTGGTTGTGACTTGGACTGAAAGACTGCAGGAGTAAAGAAAAATTAGGAAATCTCCTCATTACACTGTGTGTGTTAAACAGGCTTTGGAGCCTGATTGCTGGGAGCGGACTTCTCCTCACAGCAGATGTGCAAGAAGGTCAGGGAATGGGTGTAGGCTTGGCTCCCTCCTAATCTCTGGCCATCGTGGCTGATCCTAGAAAGGTCAAGAACTACCACTATATGTTCATTTTAAAGGGCCACCATTTCAGAGGAGAAAAAGAACAGCACACGCCAGTGGCATCTCAGAGAAATATCCGCTTTGCATACGCCCCTAGAGACTGCAGTTCACATACGCTATTGCGGCAGTCCTAGCTGGCACAGTGTAGTCCTAATGAATTTGTTCTGTCCCTGGCTGAATATTGATGAAGATCAATCCCCACTTGTATTGCTGTGTTTCCTACTCTCAGTTTTATCTGGAGTCTCACGATACTGACTCTCTTTCCAGGTGCTGGAATCATGGTGTTGCATGAAAACCTTTGCTTTTATTTCAAAGACAGTACTATATTCATTTGTATAACCTACAGGCTATACAAAGCGCTATGCCATTGAATAAGGGTGTGGATCATAAACATGAAGTATCTTAAGGGGAGACTGTTAAAACCACCTCTTGCAATATAAACACTTCTGAAATAAGCCACAGTTTCTCTCATCTTCTTTTGGAGCTCTTTTACACACACATGCCCAGCTGCTGAAGCAGACAGGAATCTGTCTTCTCATCTACGCTTTGAAATCCCACTTCCCGGCATCCTGGTAAAATCAGTAGTTGCCAGGGAGAAGAGTGTGGAAGGGGTATCTGATCCCCAGCAATGGTGCTGCAGGAACTGTGGATGGAGAGCAGAGGCTGCTGCGATGAAGCACATGCCTCAGTAGTCTGCTTGGGTGAAGATTTGCTGTAATAATAGCCTTTGTCTCTTACCAGCCTATTGTTGTCTCGAGCTCTGCTCCATGTATTGTATATTATATTATATGCAGAAAAACACGTTGAGCTGAGTATTTTTGGGAGGCATGGGGAGAGGAGTTGTCTGAAAAAGTAATTTTAAAATCTCAAAACCAAGGCATCAAATGCAATAAACCCAAACATATTATTAACATACAGACAAAAGCCCATGTAATTTCCACACGGATCTCATGGCTTTTTGGGCTCAACTCATAATTTTCAGGTTTTTTTGAAGCTGACAGTATATATTCTTTCACTATGTACCCAGACATTTTCTCCCCTGTGTTATTCCCATGGGTGCTTGTACAAGAACAAATCCAATACACTGATTACAGTACCAAGCTTTCAAATATGGAGCAGAAAAGAAAGAGGAGCTAGTGGAAGTGTGAATTCCTCTATCTACCCTTCATTACCAACTTGACCAACACTCTTCACAGCCCTTACATTTGAACATCTCTTCTTCAGGGTCACGACTGCAACAGAGCAGAGAAATGATAATTGCCCATCAAGCAAGTCCCAGACACATGCCTGCTGTTAGAGCAACACTACCCTGATTCGTAGCCAATGGTTAGAAGAGGCAATAACAACAACAAAAAATTGGACTGGTCCACCTGTACTGTCTGTCAGCAGTTTATGAACACCATACTTTCCCTGAACCTTTTTACCCCTTATTGTATTACAGCTTCACCCCAGTGGCTTAGTATGTCCAGTACCCTAAAAAAAAAAAAAAAGATCACACAAAATAATACTATTTAACAAGATACAGCCTGAACCACATAATCCATAGATAGCCATATGTCTGGGGAGATGACAGGTTTAAGCGATGAGTCTTGTTGCATGTGTACACCATTCCTCGGGAACCTATTGCTTTGATTTAAAAGGTACGGTGTAGTTGGCTTGTTCCTTCCAACATGCGCTAATGTTCTGTGTTTTTTGCTGTAATGGATTACTTAGAAATTCATACTAATGTTTTGGAGGCAAATTGCTTTCCCATGTTTTATATTATAAACACTTGTTCGGGTCTGGTTCTGTGAGGAACCATGTGCTTTCAACTCCCAATTAAAACCATGATAATGGAAGGCACGCTACGTCTCACAGATGTGCAGTGCTATTGCAGGATCAGTCCCCTGGTGTAGACAGTGTGGATACTCTCCGAATATGGAGCTAATACCAATGACTCATTAGAGGCACTGCACCAGGTTGCCAGAGCACATAGGAGTAGCAATTCATTTTGTCAGGAACCACAGTGAAAAGCTATAGATTTATTTATTTATTTATTTGGCTTTGTGCAGCCTAATTCCCATCTCTTTCTTAGTAGCAACAAGGAAAATGTTTAGGTCTCAGCTTTTCTAGTGCTCATACAATGTATATTTAAAACTCTGGAATTTACTGTACTCATAAGACATCATCTTCCTCATTCACTACTTATTTTTTAATACCCTCATATTGATGGGATGTTATATTTTACTATTGATTAAAGCGTTATATTTTGGTAATGTTTAAGCAAAGTTTTGAAGTCCATATCAGAGCTGTGTGTGCGTGTGTTTGTGCGTGAGCATCTCAGCGTTTGCAGTGGCTGTGAACAGGGAAGGGTGTTTGCTTTCATACACGGGCAAACATCTCCCTTCCTGTCTTACACCAGGTAATACATGTGCAAGGTGACATATTTGCAGTTACTGAAGTGTGTGTCTGAAGACCAAGGCCTTTGTGCCCCCTGAAAGCCTTTATAACGCTCACTGTTCACCTAAGTAAAACATTGGTGCTAGTTATTTACTATCAGTTATTTACACATTTAAAGGAGAGAGTTAAACTCAGACCCAAAGGAAGTAGGTACAATTCCATGGTACTCCATCTATTGGTGGCTTTTGTCCCAGTCTGCTCTGGATCCAGTAATTAAGAAATAAGTACTCAAAAAGAAAAGCACTCTGCAATGGTCTATTTAAGTAATTTGTAAATAGCCCCATGCTGGGTTGTCCTTGCTCTGGGATAGCATTTGGAGACAGCACGCACCAAAAGAAATTGAGGGTTTTTTTAGGTTCAAGAAACATAACTAATGTCACAGAAAAGTCCCTGTTCTGCTATTTTGTGCTGCTGTTTGGGCCTCGTAGTGTCCCCAAAAGGAAAGCAATTTTTCTTTCACCATCACTCCTTATATGTTGCAACTCATCACCATGAAACAACGAGACTTACTTGAGTTCTTAGTTCCAGTGAAAAAACCTAAAAGCTACCTGGGGAAGCAGTCAACTGTGTTGAAAATAAACTAAAGTCATTATTTGAATGGCTTGTTGCTTGGTCACTCTTTCTGCCCAAGAGCCAAAAGACAAGATGAAAAAAAATGCAGAACAACAGCTGGCAGATACAGTGACTTGGTTATGGTACAAACCTTTGCAAAGGTAATAGATAAACAGATAGTAGTTCACTAAAAAGAGACCAAAAAATGGGGGGAGTTTATGCTTGATAAATAAAAAGATGCCAAGAACCCAAATAAGTAGTAAATAAAATTGTGAGATATAGATGGTAATTTATCCACTATGCTTTAAGTATCCACATACTTAACTTTTTGCACGAAAGGAAGTTAGATTTTAATGTAGGTGAACAGACATGCCCAGAGATTATGTTGGCTACGTAGTGCCCCAATGTAGCCCCCCAGCAGACTCTTGCATTGATTTTTATTGCATAGATATTATGGAAGACTGTATAGATCATTTCTATGCTGTATTAATACGTCACACATTTATCCTCCGAGAAATTTAAAGCATGATTGAATATTTCCTTGAAAGTATTTGTCATTCTATTCTGAAACATCTAACTCTGTAGTCTCTGTTCCTAGCTAGGGTTAATAGTCCTATTGAACAAAATTACTGAAATCTCATAAGAAAAGGTAGCCTGGAAATATTTTTTACAGTTCTTAAGAATTTCCACCTTAGTTTTGCAAATCCAAGGAATGTTGGAGTTTTATCCAGGTTGAGAATTTTTGAAGGTTTTTACTTGAAAAAAAGGTTCAAATGACTGGAAAAATTTTTCCTCTAGTTTTAGGAAGTGTTGCCAAAAAAAAAAAGAACAAAAAAGATTCAGTGAATTTTAGGTTTTAGGTGAATCATTTTACACCGTTCTTCTGCCAGTTCCAGAAGGAGTGTTGGTTCTGGTAGTAATGCTCTAAATATATATATATATGTTAAATATACACAGACTCCCTGCTGCCATCACATATCATGTGGTTTATTCAAATCTAAAACTGACAAGCAGTAGTATGCACCTTCATATTATGTTCCATTTAATGGGCGCCAGTGAACTGGACACTGTTGTGTCTGTGTCTGCTGTGGCTTTAGCTCCCACAGATAGAAGTAAACAATACCCAAGGCAAACTCTGCAGAGACTGAGCTTCCATCCAGTCTTCTTTAATCTTCAGCCAGTTGGACAGCTTGGGAGTGCTTCAAGAATCCATACTGTATGTGAAAGGGAATCCCATAGCCTTATTTTTAGGTTGTTTTTTTTTTCCAGTCATTATAGTCTAGTCTTTGGGACATCATCTCCTCTTACTTTTTGTATTTGTGTATCTCTTGGTTTCATCAGTCACTGGCACTTATGTCATATGTTTCCACATTGGAAGAATACGTGGTGAGAATTCAACGCTCAGGACAAATGCATTTCATCTAATCTGTGAATAATATGTAAGGCTAAGTTTTAGCCCCCTCTGATTATTACAGGACTGCATAGCAAGTTGTCATCCTGTCTTTATTTCCAGCTTAGTTGCATCCCCGTGGTGAACAGCACGATCTGCTCATACACACAAAGCTTGCCAGAGGCTAAACGTCTCCCAGCACAGGGACTCTTGTCCTGTATGTTCAAGGTCTTATAACCTGTCTCCAGACAACAGCCAGAACTCAGCATCAATACTCATTGCAGTCAAAACCCTTTAGCTGTTTTATTAAGGTTTCATCCAAAAAATTTTTCATTTAACTCATGTTAGATATCTGCAAAATATGATTGCACACATGTGAGCAGATTGGCTTCTCAGTCCATAATGTGACTTCTTATTTAGGCTTGCAAATCCGTGTGAGTGCAATCTTTGATCTGTGGGTGGCATTCTGTATCCAAACGTGCAGTACTAATATTATTTATCCTTTCAGTCAAGTCATTTATGATTATCTGACTTTAAAGAAAAGCCAACAAGATTCTGTTTTAAAAACATAATTTTTTTCCCCCCACAAATTGCGTTTCAGGTTGCCAGGCTCTCTTTCAAATAGATTGTTTTGCAAGTTCTAAACACCTAACAGTTAATTTGTAATATATTCAGAGTACAAAACAATATACACAAGGAACTCTGTCTGGTCTCTGCCAGGCAACTGAGGAATTGGAATTCTTGCAGAAGTTGTAGAGAAAAATTTTGCAAATAACATTCAATAAATTATTGGCTTGTTCCATTAACCCTTTCTTTGTTGGTTGTTTGAGTAAGCTAATGGTTCATACGATCTTCTCTAATTGGTAATGTAAGTATTTTTGGTCATAAAGATTGATGTCCTCAAATAATTTTGCACATTATCAGACTACTTTAGGTATTAAAGAGTCTATTTGAAGTCATGAAGTGACTGACAGCTGTCCACCTCCCACAAAACAAAACCACATTTGTAGGGAACGGGGTGGCCGACAGCCAGAGCCGCTGGGGAGTTGGGGCGGAGCGGCTGGGTCAGGGCTCGGCTGGGAGGCTGCGAGGAAGGTGCTGCAGGACGCCGTGTCTGCTGGTGGTTCCTCAAGCGGCACTCACCTCCCAGCGACACTGATGAATGAGTGCCAGAGTGGTATTAGGGAACAGAGCACAGGGCTAGGGACTTTACACTCACGACAGAAAACTGCATCCTGACCAATAACTGCTAATATGTACTCTTTGACTTTTTCAGGAAAAGAAGGCCAGTAGCCCTAGCGTCCTGGCTGTGCTACATTTCATGTATTTACATTTGTCTATCTAAAATTATCCTGCAGCACAATACTTCTCCCTGTCCAAAACCACTGAGTCCATTGGTTTGGGCTGTGAAACAACATTAATGGCTCAGGGATAGAGGTGTCTGAGGAGTCAATGGAATTATACATTTTTGCTTGTCCTCTTTGTCTAGACCTTTCCAAAGGACTAATGAGCCTGAGCTCAGCACCGTACTTACACAGCCACACTTGCTTTTGCAAACGATGTAGTGGAGATGTACTCATATGTATGTGTAGATTAGACATAGTTATAGATACAGATGATATAGATAGATATAAATACAGACACAGATAGATATATAGTTGATAGAGATAGAAGTAGAATTAGAGATAGAGGTAGAAATAGATGTAGACGTATGTGTATGGATATATGCACTGATACACTAGCATGGCCACAATTCAGAGCTGGATAACCAGGGTCATTGCTCCTGGCTCTGTAGCAGGTACGCAGACATGCCTTCTGTCTGCTTAATACTGGAGCTGTTAAAGCAATTAGACTCAGACCTTAAGGTTTATTAAAAACATTTACAAAACTCTACAAATAAAAAAAGTCTGCAGGCAATTAATAAAGCTGTGGCTCTGTAGGAACTGTGATTACTGCACTGTACACAAGAGCCATTTCACAGTAATATACACAACAGAACGTGAATTCTTCTGCTCCAAAAATGAAGGGCACTGACAACATCCTCCTGGGCAAGCTTAGGAAGTGTGGGTTGGATGAATGGACGGTGGGGTGGATTGAAAACTGGCTGGCAGATAGAACTCAGAGGGTTGTGGTTAGTGGCACAGCATCTAGTTGGAGGTCTGTGACAAGTGGTGTTCCCCAGGGGTCAGTACTGGGTCCAGTCCTGTTCAACATAGTCATCAATGACCTGGATGAAGGGGTAGAAGGTACCATCAGCAAGTTTGCTGATGACACAAAACTGGGAGGGGTGGCTGACACACCAGAAGGCTGTGCTGCTATTCAGCAAGACCTGGACAGGCTGGAGAGTTGGGCAGAGAGAAATCTCATGAAGTTCAATAAGGGCAAGTGTCGGGTCCTGCACCTAGGGAGGAATAACTCCATGCACCAGTACAGGTTAGGGGCTGTCCTGCTGGAAAGCAGCTCTGCAGAGAGGGACCTGGGAGTCCTGGTGGACAACAGGATGACCATGAGGCAGCAATGTGCCCTTGTGGCCAAGAAGGTCAATGGCATCCTGGGGTGCATTAAAAAGAGTGTTGCCAGCAGGTTGAGGGAGGTCATCCTCCCCCTCTACTCTGCCCTGGTGAGGCCCCATCTGAAGTACTGTGCCCAGTTCTGTGCCCCCCAGTTCAAGAAGGACAGGGAACTGCTGGAGAGGGTACAGCAGAGGGCTACAAAGATGATTAGGGGGCTGGAACATCTTTCTTATGAGGAAAGGCTGAGGGACTTGGGTCTTTTTAGTCTGGCGAAGAGAAGACTGAGGGGGGATCTCATCAATGCCTGTAAATACTTAAAGGGAGGATGGTGGGAGGATGGCACCAGTCTTTTTGCAGCGGTGCCCAGTGATAGGGCAAGAGGTAATGGGCACAAACTTGAGCATAGGAAGTTCCATCTAAACATGAGGAGGAACTTCTTTCCTTTGAGAGTGGCAGAGCACTTGAACAGGCTGCCCAAAGAGGTGGTGGAGTTTCCGCCTCTGGAGACATTCAAAACCCGCCTGGACGCCGTCCTGTGCAACCTGCTCTAGGTGACCCTGCTCTGGCAGGGGGGTTGGACTAGATGATCTCCAGAGGTCCCTTCCAGCCCCTGTGATTCTGTGATTCTGTGACTCTGTGACTAACTGGGAACCTTCAAGAACCACTGACAATATGGGCCTCACAACACTCTGTGGAGCTTTCCTGGCTGTGTCCTGTGGAGTGGAGCTGATGCACAAATATACCCCTTCCTGCAACACTATAATTCGCTCTTTGGAAATTTCTTTTTATAGAGTTTTAAAAGTTTTCAAATTAAATTCTTTTTTTTAACACAAATTTCTCAACATAAACACACCATGTACATTTATTCATTTAAAAATTTCTGAAAGAGTTATGTTAAAGCAACCTCTCTTTGGTAGAATTAAACTTTGGCCCAGCATTGCTTGCCTCCAGGGAAATCTATCCTCCTCAGCCTAGAAGGATTTTCAGTGGGAATGGGTGTACATTTGAAAGTTTTCCCAGGGACGAATTCCCAGCAATGCAGAGTTTTGGCAATTTGAGACAGTTTTTTTTAAGAAAAAGGAACTGAAGAGGGATTAAAACATTCCTGGGACAATGCAAAAGACGAATCATAGCATCATAGAATCACAGAATGGTTTAGGTTGGACGGGACCTTGAAGATCATCTAGTCTCAACCCCCCTGCCATGGGCAAGGAACCTCCCACTAGACCATGTTACTCAAAGCCCCATCCAACCTGGCCTTGAACACCTCCAGGGATGGGGCATCCACAGCTTCCCTGGGCAACCTTTTCCAGTGTCTCACCACCCTCAGAGTGAAAAATTTCTTCCTGAGATCTGATCTAAATCTCCCCTCTTCCAGTTTAGAAGCCATTACCCCTCGTCCTGTCACTACATGCCCTTGTAAAAAGTCCCTCTCCAGCTTTCTTGTTGGCGCCCTTCAGATACTGGAAGGCTGCTCTAAGGTCTCCCCAGAGTCTTCTCTTCTCCAGGCTGAACAACCCCAACTGTCTCAGCCTGTCCGCATAGCAGAGGTGCTCTAACCCTCTGATCATCTTTGTGGCCCTCTTCTGGACCCATTCCAACAGGTCCATGTCCTTCTTGTGCTGGAGGCTCCAGAGCTGGACACAGTATTCCAGGTGGGGTCTCACGCGAGTAGAGTAGAGGGACAGAATCCCCTCCCTCGACCTGCTGGCCGAACTTCTTTTGATGCAGCCTAGGGTACGGTTGGCCTTCTGGGCTGCGAGCGCACATTGCTGGCTCATGTTGAGCTTCTCATCCACCAACACCCCCAAGTCCCTCTCCTCAGGGCTGCTCTCAATCCATTCTCTGCCCAGCCTGTATTTGTGCATGGAATTGCCATGACCCACATGCAGGACCTTGCACTTGGCCTTGTTGAACTTCATGAGGTTTGCACAAACTCAGCTCTCAAGCCTGTCCAGGTCCCTCTGGATGGCATTCCTTCCTCCAGCATGTCGACCGCTCCGCACAGCTTGGTGTTGTCAGCAAACTTGCTGATAGTGCACTCAGTCTCAACATCCATGTCGCCAACAAAGATGTTAAATAGTACCGGTCCCATCCTGTAGCCTACCATGCACAAGTTTATGTATCCATCTCCTCGGTCAACAGTCAGTAAACCTCAGACAGTATAAAAATACTGGATAAGAAAATAACAGTTTATGGCTGTGTTGTGGTTTAACCTCAGCTGGCAACTAAGCACCATGCAGCTCACTTCCCCCTGTGGGATGGGGGAGAGAATTGGAAAAAAAAAGGTAAAAACTCATGGGTTGAGATAAAGACAGTTTAATAGGTAGAGCAAAAGCCGTGCATGCAAGCAAAGCAAAACCAAGGAATTCATTCACTGCTTCCCACCATCAGGCAGGTGTTGAGCCATTTCCAGGAGACCAGGGCTCCATCGCACATAACGGTTACTTAGAAGACAAAACGCTGTAACTCTGAATGTCCCCCTCTTCCTTCTTCTTCCTCTGATTTATAAGCTGACCATGACATCACATGGTATGGATGGGTTGGGGTATGGTCAGTTGGGGTCAGCTGTCCTGGCTGTGTCCCCTCCCAACTTCTTGTGCACCCCCGGCCTTCTCACTGGTGGGGCAGTGGGAGAAGCAGAAAAGGTCTTGACTCTGTGTAAGCACTGCTCAGCAATAACGAAAACATGTCTATATTATCAACACTGTTTTCAGCACAAATCCAAAACATAGCCTCATACTAGCTTCTATGAAGAAAATTAACTCTATCCCAGCCAACACCACAGACTGTAAATTAAAGTTAACAGTGTATCTTAAAAATGAAATTGGCTAATTGATGCCAAATACACTTGTTAATGGGTATCTAATTTTACCTGATTTGTCTATGTGTGATTTACAACCTAGCACAATTATCTTTTGTTACCTAAGGCGCCCTGGTTTATCTGATTATCTGGCAGCAGTAATCTTTCACCTCCTGAGGTACTGGAACATGACACAGGCTGTTCTTGCATTGTGTTAATGTGTAAAATACACCCCCCCCAATCAATCTTGCCTTGCAAGTGCAGCTGTGAGGGGCAAAGCAGAGGCCGTGACAGGAACTCATTACACACAAGTGTTGTTCCCACACCATTTTGCATGCCATGACAATCAAGGTCCACTTCAAGTGTCTTTTACCTCTTCTACAAGCTCTGCGTGGGCTAAATACCTGTTGTTGCAGGGACTAATTCCTACCTACATCTGCTAAACTTGGCAAGGGCTCCAGCTGATGGACCCCAGTTCTGACTGGTGACAAGGAGGGTGCCACCACATCTACTTGCTGTGTATGTATTTTATTCAGGCTGCAAAATGCCTTTTTTTTTCCAATGCTATCCCAGCCTGAATCGAGATGACTGTGCCAGCACGCAGTCCCTGACTCAGAAGCACAGCAGTCTGAATAGACTTGGTGGATGAAAATTAAGACAGGAAACAGGAGAGTGAAGGGACTTGCCCAGCAGTCAAGCCACAGCTCATATCCAGGCTCCTCGACAGGTACAGAGACCTGGTCCTTGGATAGCTCTCCTTCGGCTACAGGGTGGTGCAGTGCTCCCAAGAGGCTTTCAGACAACAAGAAACCTTGCTGGGCAGTGTTGTATACCACTGAAGGAGGTAGCTGCCAAGAATGGTACTTTGATGTATCCTGTCCAAGAAGACAGGGTTATGCTGAACGAGCCTTTCTCTGTGTGTTTTTCCCTCAAACTCTGCT
This sequence comes from Burhinus oedicnemus, assembly GCA_008921705.1. Classification (NCBI taxonomy): domain Eukaryota; kingdom Metazoa; phylum Chordata; class Aves; order Charadriiformes; family Burhinidae; genus Burhinus; species Burhinus oedicnemus. Next base: position 3,279,878 of record VFFE01007703.1, read on the forward strand.
GCTTCTGCACATGAGGAGGGACAGGGATGGGGGGCAGCAGGGGCTACTGCAAAAGGGCAAGGAGAGTGGCTTGGCACTCCCTGTTTCTACCCCCAGTGGCTGAACTCCCATGGGACTGCTGCCTTCTCTACCCCCCATCTTTTTCTCTGTACCCACATCCCTTCCACCCCTCTTCCATCTAAACGATGTTCAGGCATCATGGCAGTATGACACCATTTCTCTTCCCTTTCCTCACCCCCTTCCTTCTTTGCCCTATGGGCTGGATAGGAAGCCCAGGCAGAAAGTAATGAGTTGGAAGGGACACTATGACAGGTAGGCCACACAATAAGGCAGAGGCCATGCACAGAGGGAGGCTGAGACTGAAGGGCCTGTGCTGCAGATTCAAGGAGAAAAAAGGAAATCTGAGAAAAAGAGAACTCTCCCACAACCCGCATCCCCACATGCCTTTGTGGACCACAGTTGTCTCTTCAGTGCCCTCACTCCCACCCATCTCCTCCATGGGCCACCAACAGAAACCTGAGTGCCTTCATGCATCTGAAAAAACTGCAGACATCCGTACTGATTTCATAATTTGTATTTGATAGACATACATAAATAAAAAATATCATGAGCAGGACTTTATCATTTCCATCCTACTCCTTCACCTCTAAGCCACTTTTATTTGCTATGACATGCAAGCATGAGGTTTATATTTTCCTCATAGTCTGTCATCACCAGAAGTCTTGTACTAGCTGTTAGCTTATAGGAACTGGGTATTATCCTTTAAATGATCTGTAAGTCCTTTAGTTACCCTTGTCCCTGTCTACAATTAAGAATTTTCCAGAACACTTCTAGGGAACCAGCTTAGTGAAGTATTGCATATTGTCTCCACTAAGGCTGGAGCTGTTCAATCTTTTTATTGTGTCATTGTGTGGAGAATAAGTAACACAATATGCTTACAGAAATCACTGTTGCTGCCTTCCTGTACTTGTTAAAAACATAGACTTGCAGAGACATTTGGTTTCAGCACTGTTTCAGAAAATTCGCTATAGTTTTGTATGCAGCTTTCCTGAAACGCACGCAACCTCAGTTTTCTTCACCCAGAATCAGTAAGAAATGCAATCCCCTGTCGCACCTGGAAGTGATCTCTCTTTCTGGTCCAACATTTATAGTATGTCCAGCTAAGCTGGTAATTACGATTGTTAGTGTTGTCATGCTTTCTTAAGATCCTATTTTAATAGAAGGCAACCACAAAGCAGTATTAGATGTGCCATTGTTAATTATGCATATTCTTTAGCCAATTGTGCTGTCACTGAACTGACGTGTTAGCAAAAATTTGAGGACCTTTGACAAGCACGGAGTGTCATATACTCAGACACATGTGGGCACTCAGTACTGAAAGAAATAATGCCAGATGTATGTTTGCACAACAGTATGATTCATGATTACTGAAATCTGTGTGATGGAAAAAAAAATTGTGCTTTTTTAACCATTTTGATATTGTTTTCCATTGTAACACTGCCCTTCTTTCATGGCTTTGACAGAGAGGACCCTCCTATTTCCCCTTTCTTAGCTCTTTCTTTTCTTGCAGGTAGAAAGCATCATGCCATGGATGCCATCACTCCAGCTGGAAGATATTCTTCAGACATAATGGGATTCCCTTTAGATGTCATCTGCCAGCCTGTACACTTTGAAAGTCAATGGTTTTATTGACTTTAGTCAATAAAGGTATTTAGGTATTTAGTCTGCTCACATTTTTAAAGTCAAATGTCACAAGTTATTCACTCGCTTGACTAAGGACCTGTGCTTGTAACCCTTTGTGTGCCTTCGTGCGAATTTTGCTCTCAGACGCATTGCTTCCGTAAAGTTATTTGCAACATTATATTGTACTTTCTGCAGAACTGCGAAATCGTGAAATCATGTACTTTTATGTTTTCTATTAAAGTAAAATATAAGAAGACTTTTCTTCTAAGAGAATGTCCTTCACAGAGAATTACTTATAAAAGCATTTTACATTCAGACAAAAACCCAACCAAACAAAAAGAAAAACCCCACCCCACCCAAACACATGGTTACTCCTGTTTGAAGAACCTGTTCAGGCTACAGTGGGATTTCTGTGATTGGCGCTGGCAAAGGGCGTTGCACAGATACGCATTTCCACAGCTGGGCTCCTACACAGCCAAATCCTCATGCAGGGAGCAACGGACAATGTCAGAGCCCCGTGCCGTGGCACAGACCTTACAGGCTGTTTCAACGCCACCCTGCCGTTTGCACAGCTCCCTCCTCTGCCCACGACCGTGCTCTGTATTTGTGAAAAGCCCGGGCTGTTGGTGCAAGATAAGTGAAAGGGAGCATCTTCTGGGAGAGGGCGGACATGATGCAAGCTCTCTTGATAGCAATGTGCCATCCTAACAAGAAACACTGATGAGCATATTCCTGCCTTCACTGTGGTGTTAGGCATTTCCAGGCTTTGTGTCAGGAGGTTCGCCTTTGAATGCCATACCTTATTCCGTGAGGATCTCAAGAGCACCTAAGAGATGAAGGATTTTCTCTGGCAGACTTTCTATACAGAAATAGATATGGCTTTCAGGCATTTGCCTGCCCTTGTCCTTACAGACAACAATAGGATATGTATTTTTTCCGTGCACAGTAGTTTTCCCTCTTTTGTTAGTTCACCAGACTTCCTGCCAGGTGTCTTGCTTTCCACAGGTCTGGGCTTGTTTTATTTTATGGCTGAGCCTATTTAAATTAATATCTCCATGGAGATGTTCAAAACCTGAGCGGACACGCGCCTGGGCTGCCTGCTCCCACTGACCCTGCTGGAGCTGTGGGTGGGTTAGATGATCTAGGAGGTTCCTTCCAGCCTCAGAGATTCTGTGGTTCTGTGAAACAGAAGCCAATACAAATTTTCCTACCGTACGTAAATGAGATTTATATTTCCCTCACTTCAGAGAATTCTTACAACTGACTTCCAGGAAAATAGAAAACAGCATTTAGCACTTGCCTGAAGGTTTGTAATCTCCCACAAGCACTTAATGACACAGATGATAGTGACATATTTCAGATCATATAAGTTTGAAGGACATTAAAGGTTTTTTTGGCACACAGCTCTGCTCCTTCCTTTTCACCCTCGCTTCTGCTCCGTGACCATATAAAACAGAATCTGTCTTAACAATGTGTTTAACACCACAGAATAGTGTAAGCAATGTTTCTTGCAGTTGTTAGACGTGGCCTCCTCATCTTTTCAGCTTGTCATAAAAAATATGTGACCTGATTCAGAATCATCACAGTTCTCAGATAAAACAACCTTTTCTGGGCCAAGGAGATCCAATACCCGATAAATATCAACTCCAAAAGGCCAGCCTATGTTATCAAGGAACAATGTACCTTTGAGTGAGACTTGGAGCACACACCTACTAAAACAGACATCATGGCCCCAGGCACTGTCTGCCTTTGGGTTGAGGAGAATTTCATACCCATTGTACAGGGATGTCTCCATTAAGAGTTTTGCAACCTGTTTGGAAAATGTAAAGAGTCGATTGTGCCCGCTTGAATAGTGCTCAAACTCTTCTGTCCCAAGCTACCACCAGAAGAGAAAGAAAATCTTGTTATTCTGCATGAGCCACTATAACAAACAATAGCAAGCTGGCCGAGCAGATTTTAGCACCGCTAGTATTTTCCAGGGGACGTATTTTTTCCTGCTCAGAATGGGGTTTATTGTGCTAGGTAGCCCATCTCACCTCTGCACCGTTGGCATGAACACCTGAGTATTAATACTTAGTTCAGCTTTTAGAAAAGGGGAGCCTGGGGTTGTATATCATTCTGCCTGGCATTCAAATGCATCCTTTGGAATGTTTTGCTTAAACGTACACAAGTATCTGGAGACTTGAAGCCTAAGGTCCTATTGTCCAAGCATATGTAGTATGAAGTTAAATACCTCTTTGTTTAGCTATCAGTTTCTTCTCAGCTGCTGCAAGAACATCTGTTACAGCCTGCAAGCCACTCCAGCACACAGAAATAGCCTTCCACCTCCCTGTCTTCCCAACGCTCTTCTTTTTACTTGCTTCTGAAAAAGAACTATTAATTCTTTACGTTACAGGAGTGAAAAAAAAAATGGCATAGGTGCTTTCAAAACACAGGAAAAGACAGTGCTGCAGAGAATATATTGTCCAAGAAATAAACAGAACTGCGAGAGGAAAGGGTGTAACATGGAAACACAGTGGTGAGAGTAAGCACACGCCTTATTAGTTAGAATATTGTTTGTTGTTAATTAAAGAGATGTCACTAAGCTCCTTTCCTGTTACGGAACAAGCTTTATGGTTCTGGGTGACTGTGTATGGAAAAGAGATTGGAAAGGCAGTCTTACAATAATTTACTCAGCACTGCTGTCCCCAAAAGAGCAGAAGTCAGACAGCAGAAATCAGAAAGCCAAACAAAAGAGCCAGACAACTTAATTTAAGCCATTATCTAGCTAGATTTTTATTTAGGGTAAAAAAAAGGAAAAAATAAATGATGAAAAAAATGTTTTAAAGCAGAATTTTGAATAACAGTGCCTAACTAATTAGGCAATTCGATAGCAGAAACATGAATGTCATGGTGGAAGACAGTTTCTGCCACAAAATCTAACAAACTAATAAGCAAACAAAAAGAATAGTTACACCACAGGTGTAGGGCTTGCTCAGGAAAATATAGCAGGTCTTATCAGACTGGGAACTGATACACCTGCTGTTTGTGGACCTGGCTACCAAATTTTAATATGGGTGATGGAGAATCCAAATCACTACATCAATGCAGAGCTAAAATCAGGATGAACTCTCCTGATTTTGACCCATTGCCCTTTCTGCATTTGCTTTAATGACTCTTGAGTGCTAGTTCCCTTTCTTGATTTTTATACTATGGTAAATGTACCTCAACTTTCGGTCAAGTTTTTACCAGCAGTACAGAAAGCTATTCTCTTAAGTACTGGAAAACTGTCTCAGAGAAGAAAATTTCTAATATACACTCAGGGTACAGAATTAATCTTTTGTCATTCATTGTTAGCACTGTATTATATTAAGCTTTTAAGAAAGTGCTAAGATCTACTAATAATGTGCGTAATTAAGTTGCTATCTAATGTGTCCTTATTTTTAGACATACTCAGATACAGAAAGCTTCAAGAAAGTTTAATGTGTATACATATCTCCAAGTATTCTCTGCAACCATACATGATGCCTTCCACAAACTTCACTCCAAAGTAAAATGTACTTTGAGTATAAGTGATTCTCCCCTTCCGTTTTTTCATTAGTCAACACAAAATTCCCCAGAAAGTTAATAGATGGAGATATCTGTGAAATCAGTGTTAAACTTTTGTCATGCCAACTTGAAGAGTTAATGTAATTTCTTGAAAATCATTTAAGAAAAATGTGATAAAACATGGGAATATCTGACAGTAGAAACGTGACATTTGCTCGTATGCAAATCAAAATGTATCAGAAAACAGCCACTGAAACATTTTTCCAATTGTCTGTAAAAGGAGACCTACAGCAGGAATATAGATGCATGCTCTGGGGACATTTCTGGCTTTCAGATTCTTGGTTTTCTGCTGCCAAAGACCAAAGCCAAACATATTGCTAAGGCTTTAAGACACATTTTCATCAGTAAAATATCTTATAAAATAGATCCCAAAAACATTGAATGACAGCCAAAATGTCAATTTAGTTTTTTTATGTCCTCATTGAACAATGAAATATTTATGTTAATAAGGGCTTGCTATCATAAATTAGTATTATGGAAACCACCATTCACAGTTTTTAATTAGCAGTAAGCACTGCAATTAAAAATGAGGAGACTCTATGCTCTTCCTTCCTTAAGTTCTCTTGTCAGATAACAATGCTCTGCACAACTAAAATTTTGCAGAGATATATTGCAGCAGGAATGTATGACACTCATTCTGATTTTGTTTCTTCCAAAGTTATTTATGAGTAATCGATGTTACCCTGTTGTGTGATCAGAGTCCAGTCTGGTGCTGTAACACTAATTGCAACTAATCCCAGTTTCGGAAAGATGCCGGTCCTATCTAGAATTTTCACTTCCAGATTTTGAAAGCATATGTTTTTTCATTAACTTAAGCAGTTCTTTCACACCCAGAAGAATCGCTGGTTCCTAGAAATGGTTTGAAGTCTAAATGCTCGTGGTGTTCAATTTCCTTGCATGCAAGAGCTGCAAGTTGTCGCTCTAACATTAACAAGTGCTCATTTCCAGCAGCAGTAGGTTAAACAGTAAAAGTTTAACACATGGAGAAGCTTTTATTCTGCAGCATGGAGACCTAAATGATATTGTGTTACCACTCCTGACCTGGCAACTGGAGTTGAGGCAAGGCCTGGCACTGAAGCTTGCTTTGAGAGCAAGCAGTGTTCCAGATTACCATTTCCTATTTTGGACTTAAATTTGATCCGCTTGCAGCTGATGTTGAATGTGGCAGATAATATCCTGGATATCTAATTTATATTTGATTATTTAAGGTGAGATTTTCCAAATGGGCTCAGTGCTGGAACAACCCCTCTCCCACTGAAGCCACTGCCAAAAGGAGAAGAGGTTGAAAAATATCCCACCCTTACTAGCCATTGAAATATCTGGTGAAGAAACAGGGAGACACATGCTCCTACCCAGAAAATGCACTGACTTTTAAAATTTCCTTTATGAGCTTGGACTTCTCACCTGGCTCAACCAGCATGCAAAAGCAGGTATAAAATACACATTTTTCAGCTGAAGACTCCTGGGGTGGTTGTTATTGCCCTCTTCCTCCTCTAGATACCAAGTATCTGGAGCTATGTCAGGCATCCTATGAACAAGGAAGGCCTTTACTACAAAAAGAAATAGAGTCTGAATTTGACGCAAGTTGACAGGCAAGTAGAAGGGATGGTGACAGAAGAAATAAACAGGGAAAGAGTGAAGAGGAAGATCATGCAGTAATTTGCCTAAGCACAACTCTGAACCAATATGTGTTTTTCCTGAAAGAGAATGCTATTTCATTTTAGTGTAGCCTTCCTTTCATCCATTTTTCTCTCATGTGATATCAGAAGCAATATTTTTTGGATCTTTAAATGCTGTGATTTCAGTTAAGCTATTCCAAAAAATAAGGGCCTCCTTGGAAAAGGATGGAGAGAAATATGTGCTATAAAGACAAGAAAAGCCAGATGTCACTTGTTAAGCACATGGGTTGAGAAGAGTGAAATGAAGATCTGGATGCTTAGAGAAGTATCAGGGTATTCAGTCCTCCAGCACAACACACTCAGTCTTGTAAATGATTGCTAAGTGTCCTCACATTCACGCAGCCCATGGATTCCACAAGGGTGAAAGCATAAGGCAGCCTTGAAGACACACTTTTGAGGTAACTCTGATTTGAACTAGGAAACGATCCAGTTTCGATGTCAGGAATTTTTAGTAATACCCACAGCACTTGGATAAGTGTTTCCCATGGTGAGTTGGCCTCACCAAGAAAAATAAGTGCCATACATTGAGTCAAATAAGGCCAGTGCAGAGCATCGGTATCAGAACTTACTCTTCTTTCTTTGCCAAGATGAAGACCTTCATACAATCAGGTCTATGGGGCACTGGATCTCTCCTGTCACCTTCCAATAGTGGAAGGTAGTTGAGATCAGGATTGGGCATTGGACCCATCTCCTTAGGAACAGATGCTAAAAGGGTTATTTCTTACAATATCAGAATACATTCAACAACAGGACTTCATGGACTAGGTGCCCCTTCCATGTCCCACCGCACCGCAGCAGAGATCCACACCACTGCATGAGTGTTACTGGAGAGGAGCTCTGCTTGCTGATGCCAGCCCTGGCCCTGGCCATACCCCGACTCTGCAGAGGGCTCAGGAAGCAGCTGTGGTACATCTGCCAGTTTTCTGGAAGCACAGAGCTTTCCTGGAAGGGAGCATATCCCACGAGCCATCACGTTCACATTGCACTGTGTGAGTGAAGCAAAGTAAACCTGGCCAGTTAGAGGACCTGTTCCAGTGCATTTTACCAGCACCACATCAAAAGTCACAGTATTACAATAAAAACATGTCAGTCAGCTCCTCAGTGGGTAGAGCTGCAGTGATTTACACCAAGTTGAGAGTGTGGTCCATTGAGTTAATCTATTTGACTGGCACGGCTGTGGGAACAGCGGTGTTATATGTGGACTCAAATGTATATAATTGCTCATGCATTTGGAAGATTCAGGCCTGCTTGTGAACTAAGTGCTGCTCCCTGCAACACTGTGTTCATCGGATACTCCAAACATGATAATGATGGGAACAGATGTGGAAGTACACAGATAGAACTGGAACCTGGTCAAAGGGCTGCCTCTCACAGTGCCATGCTGGAAAACAGAAAAAAAATATCAAAGGAAACAGAAAATATCTTTCTAATTTAAAAGAAACCACAACTTGTTCTAAATTTATTGTTAATATTCTCTATGCAGGCCTTAAAAATGAACAAATGCTTTAGGAACACAAAGCTCTCACTGTCTGCTGAAATGGCAAAGTTAGTTGCAGCCAAAGTAAAATTTCAAGATTTCCACTTTGAAGTGGAACTTGGAGTTAATGGGCTGGGCATGCCCTGATACATAACACACAGCAACATACCTTGGTTGAATCATAGAAGCTAGAGATGGAAAAGACCTATTAAGTCATCTTTTCCATCTCCCTGCCAATGTAGGATTATTCTCTGCCAATTCAGGATTATTCTCGAATGTTTTCTAGTCTAGCTTTAAATGACTCAGGCTGTGGGGCTTCCACCGCTTCCCCTGGGAGGCTATTTCACAGGCTAATAGACTTCGCTGTTAGGAAAATTTTCCTGATATGCAGCCTGAATTTTACTTTGTTCCATGGCATCCTAGTTCTCCTTGTTGTAAGTGTATTACACTACCCTAGGTAATTTGTCTCCCTATGTGGTGTTTATGACCTTCAAATACTTTGAGATGGCTTCACAATCCACCTTAGGCTGGATCTTAAGTAGCATTATACACCACTGCTGTCATACATAATATACGCATAGCATCAATTATATGGTCATACTTAAAACATATTCATATTTTTGCCATCGTGCTGTGAGATCCTCCAACGAGGAACACATATTGCACCGCTTAGTAAACCCAAACTTGCCTCCAGCTGTTTGACAGCAATTGTTCCCTAAATGATTGAAAAGCACCTCCAGCTTGGAAAGTGCCTGAAGCTACTTGATCGCGCAATGCTGACTTCCACCTGTGAAATCACAATACGTGATGGGTTAAATTAACACAAGTACTTTCAATATTGCCTTTTCCATGCATTTTCCACATGGACATTTCAGAGTGAGGAGCTGTGGGGAGGTGAGGGAGCTCACTGGGGATGGGAAAAGAGGGGGTAAGGGCAAACGGCTCTGCATGTGTGGTCCCTGAAAGAGTGGAGATACCCTGGTTTAGAAGAGTTTGGATTAAAAAAGCATCATGTATGATTAAAGCTGTCAGGGCACAGTGTGGGCCAGTGGTTCCCTGGGGCCAAGGCACGGGGACTGGGAAGGCTTCCCGTGGGGCAGGGTCTTGCAGCCAGGGCTGTCCCACCACCCCAGCTGGGGAGCAGGGCAGGACGGGGGTAGAACAGTAAGCTTCATTTACCAGTATCTACTGGGAAATGTGTCAAGACATAGCTCTTTCATTATACAGCTGAGTATATTTTAAAGACCTCCCTGGCTGTGCAGACACCCACAGAGGGATGTGAATGACCTGCTGGTCCCTAAAAACCAGAGGTCTTTAGCACCCGCTGCGGTGTGTATTTTAGTCCTAGAGACTCTTTCTGCGCTTCTCTGTGTGCTGGCCAAAGGGTGGCTGTATTACCTATAGCTGACCTCTTACACTGATTTTTTTCTGTTGAGATGTGACCATGAACGGAATTGTGAGAAAATCTTGATCTTCACTGAAAGAGATGCAGAGATTTCTCATCCCGAGCAGAATTTCCAAAGTTGTTTTTTGAGAAAATCTTGTTTTTCAATCGTTGTCATTATGGGGATCATTAGCATTCGTAGGGCCAAGATGCTGAGACCCCAGACAACATCCATTTATACTTTAAACATCCCCCTATTGTAAATTTACTGCTTGACTCGTCAGATGTTTTGAGCAGAACTTATTTAGTCACAAATTAATGATAATATTTTAAAATATGTAGAAGTCAACAGAATTAGGACACGTTTCATGGGGGACCATCATAAGATTCACTGTGCTACCAATCTTTCAGCTTTACTACATACACTCATACTCATGAGCATGAAGAGTTTTGAAAATTAAAAGCTTTTTAGCTCAGAATTTTTATTAACCACAAGAAGTGGAAAACCAAAGGAAAGACATTACTTTTGATGCCAAGCAGAAAAATTTCCATAAGATTTTGTTGCAGGAGCAGTAAAAAAACCCACAAAAGAAATCAGAGAACTTGAGAAGTGTCATAGTTCAGCCTAGGAGCTTGCACACATGGAACATCTGCTTTTGCTGCGTGTTTGCTCCTTGCTGCTCCACAGAGCTCAGTAACTCGCTGACACCATCTCTTTACATTTAGTTGTATATGTGCTCAGGGTCCATAAAACACATGTACAGACCTTTTACATGCTTCCAGCACTTTTGGGCCATCTATCCCAAGACCATCTGTCTCATCAAGAACATTTGATGTACGCCATAGTCACTCTGAAAACCATGTTGCCTTTCCGGTAGGTTTATATTGTACTTTGTTAAGGACCAGGCGAGCAACACAATATAGTTCCCTCTGAAATCACAGTGGTCTTGGGTAAAATAAACTTCTGCTGGTTTTTGGGTCCAGCTCCAGCTGTTTCATCTTCCCCTGTCCCCAAATCCTAGTAGAGAGCATTCGCTGCATTGAACTGAAGGGCAGGTAAGGAGTAGAGCCAGACCCATGTCACGCTGTTACCCCAGAGCTGCAACTGGCAGCAGTCTAACAGCTGCAATAAGCCTTGACAAGATCAGCTCATGGCAGGCGCCAGGGTGAGGGCATCCTCACCAGCTTCTAGATGGATGAAAAACTGAAAACCTCCACCGAAAAAAGCCACAAATGTAGTTTTCAGCTTTCCAAAAAAAATGTCATTGTTGTTTCTACTCATATCTGGTTTTGCTGAATTCAGCCTGAGTTTGCACACCAGACTGATTAATTAGCGACTGATTTGTCTGGCAGATGCACTGTCTAAAAACCCACTGGTGCGGCAGTCATAGATATGACACCAGTAGAGTCCAGTGGAGTATAAGAGCACTGGTCAGCTGCTTTCTCTGTAGTCCATCTTCATTTTCCTTTACCATTTCTCTTGCACCCTACAATTTCTAGCCTCTTCAGGGGGCTCTAGAGTTGACACAATATCATTCCTGTTATTTTTAATGGCCATAGTGAAAATTACCTCACCCAGGCATTGCTGGATTAGACATTCATCTTTCTAAAGTCAATACCTTTTGGAAGATGGTATAATCTGAACAGACAATACCTTTGGGAAACATAATAATTTTAACACTGAAGGACTGAACTAGACAGTGGTTACTTTTATTTTGCAAACACTTTTAGACATATACTTAAAAGCATATTACTAAGGAATGAATTGGTTGGCTAGGCACTGATGGTTCATGGCAATGCAAAAGAATCACATCTGTTTTGTGAGAGTCAAATTAAAAATGAGAGGCATTCTTTTCTGGCCTTTTATTAGTATATAGATACATTTAATTATTTTATTCCTTAAGCCAAGCAATACATACAGGATTGTTTTAAAATACAGAATGAAGGAATTAGCACAAATTATTTGAAGAGATTACATGTGCGTGATATGGATAACAGCTAAATTAAAGTTACTTGGTGGACTTAAAACCTTTTGGTTCTTTCTGTGTGTCTTTGACAAAACTTTAAAGCACGTCGACATTTTACAGAGACTACTACAGCTACAAAGACTTTGGAGGACCCTGCTTTTTGTTCAGACTAAATGCTTTAAGTACACCATCCATACATTCTTCATGTTTAATGCACATATGGCAATAGAGCCAGACCACACAAATCTGTGGAGTTATAAGGGGAAACATCTGGCCCTTCCTTTCCCTGTGCCATCTCCCCCGGTGCAGGGGTGACACCGCTTCTGCAGAGCTGCATCACCTCCTCCACGTGGCAGGCGGGTGAAAGGGACAGGGAAGATGGAGCAAGAGGTTGCACTGTGGCAGCAGCAGACACTTGGAGCAACCATATGCTGAGATGGGGTTATTCTTGGCCGAGAGGACTTCTTTTCTAGTACACTGGGTGGATCATGACTGACTCCAGGATGCTTCTGTCTTTAAGGATACTCCAGAGGCAGTAGAGAAACTCACTTTCCCTAACACTGTAGGAGTCATGACTGAGCCAAACTCTGCAGGTATAGGAAGAGCGCAGCGCAAGTCATGGATGAGAAAGTGGCCCAAACAGCATAACGCCAGATACTAATACCCTTACTCATAGTCAGTAGCATTCTGCTTCATAAGCTGTCCCTTGTGGCATTTCTAATTCAGCTCTCAGAGGAAGGTTTTATTAAGTCAGAGTATCAGAGGATGATCTTAGTGTTGAAGACTTACATTAGGCAATCACTGAAAATCCAAGGACCATTAAGGGGGAGAAGGCCAGATCTTGTGTTTCTGTTTTCTTCAATGAAATGTGGTTTAAGGCCTTTAGGGACAGTTCATGCATTTTTACTGATTGGTGTGCGAAGCCAGCTGAAGTGAGTCCCTCCCGTCCGTGCAGCAGTAGAGCGGAAGAAGCTGAAGAAGTAGAGCTTGGAAGACTTTGCAATTGCTTGTTTATTAAAAAGAACAGATATTAAAAGATGCAATTAAAAGGAAGATACCTAATTTCAAACCAATTAAACTCATAGGCATCCCTAATGACTGTGTTAAATTCATTACTTTTCAGTGCAAAAACAAATGGTACTAGATTAAGTGCTGGGCACTCACGTTTCAAATGATGCTAGTAATCTGGATTTCTCATTATAGAATTTATGCCAGAATAAGACTCTTGCCAAGGATGATTTAACTATTCACAGTGTCAAACTGACCTTGTGGCTCATAGAAAGAAAGCATTAATTGCAATTTCATTGTGTTTCATGACAAATTAAAAACTGGGCAATGTTTCAAACTATAAGCTCAAACTATAATGAAAATCTTCTCTATTGGCAGCTGTATTTAAAAGTACTATATCCTATCTAATATAAACTAAATCAGCAGTTTCTTCTTCCATTAAAATCAAAGGTATTTCTCCGATGATAAGGTAGCACTTGGTCAGAGAAAGGATGCTGTTATCTTCCCAGTGGTTTCTGCAGTTCTGCTTTCCCACCATCCAATTACAATGTAAACATTTGCTTTTCTTATCAGTTCTGTGCTGGAGCAAACAAGTTCTTAACAAGACTTTCAAAGTGACAGAAGTGTATAAGGAGAAAAGAGCAATGATGGCATAGCTGAAAGAGTAGGATAGGAAGATATAACTGTTCTATTTTCTTTATTCTGTTTCATCATACTGTATACAAGAATGAAACAAAACACTGTTTAACTCATCCAATGGGATAACCGAGTGCAATAGACACGGGTAAATATGTGTCTTAGACCCACAGGTGTTTACAAGTTCTAAATCTTTAAAAAATCTTACTTTACTACAATATTCATGTATATTAAATCTACATCTTTAAAAATCGGCCTAAAAAACCATTTGTAATAAATATTCTAGAGACAGTAGTAGAAAAGCCTTGTATAATCTCATTAAGTGTTGAAAAAAGTACATACTGAATGTTATTGCAACTTCTTGTTTGCAGTTTCCCTCCTATAGGCTGCTAGGCTGTGTGCTGGGATTATTCGTAAAAAGTTTGCAAAATGCTATGGAAACAATTTGGTATTTATAGCTTATGATTAATGCTTTATTTGCTGGTAAAGTTTATTTGGTGCCAAGTCTCCATCATTGGATTTAGCTCACATTGCTTACACAGAGTTTAAATAACAAGGTACACCAACAACTGGTTTTAAGCTTAACATCGAGTTGAATATGAATGTGCAGTCCTGCGATTAATGAAGCACATTGCATACTGCTATTTTCCTTTACAGTCATCAGCAGCTCCTATTGCAGGACACATTAGTGCAATATGGGGTTTTGATATGTAAATGTGGTTTCTGCTGCCGATTCTGTACAGATACAATCCTACACAAACTAATGATTTCAACAGTAGGGAATACAGGTAGAAAATCTGAGGGATAGAACCTGCAACACTTGTAAAGCAAGAGAGATTTTTGGCTACTTTCTATGCAGGTAGCTCAAGTACAAACAGTGAAAGTATTTCAGAATGGTAAGGAAACTATAGATGTCAACAGCAAACTCTCTCAGGTCACCCACTATATCCACTCAGGATTCTCCTTTACAGGAATAATAACGTTACAGGAACGGCAGCAATAACAACTTTATTGTTTCTAGAATGCTAAGAATACAAAAGTGTTTTGCAAGTAAGTCATGACTGAGCCATGACTGAGTGCAATGTGTGTCCTTGACGTGTTCTCTCGTGATTCTGCGCCAGCCGAGATGACACAAGTTTTTCTCCACGGGGGTGCCTACCCTTTGCCAAATGTCCCCAAACAGCAAAGCGCAGAGAAGAGAGAGTTGTGAGGGAACAGTGCAGCATTTGAACTCCAGCCGCTCTCTGTGGCCTGGAGACATACCCTGCTCTCTGTCAGAGGCTCCTACACCCAGAACAGAGGCCTGAGAGAAGAACAAAAACTGCCACAAATTTGTGCTACGGGCACAAATTACTAATGGATACACTTGCTGCCCTTTGCCAGCCCCTGATCTAGGCAGCTGCTTCTGCAATCTGTGTAGCAGCCCTCGTCCTGCCTGTTAGGAAGGAGCCACACTGCAAGTAACGCATGAATTTGCAGTGAACTTATTCCACCACTTACCATTTTCGATCAATTGTTGCTTTCTCCTTGACTTCAAATGTCCTTCAGTACGTGATGAAAGCCAAAGTTTTGATGGCGAAATGCAGCCAAGTGCATTTTTGGAAAAAGTGTGAATGAAGAGAAGTCAAAGTGTACTACGTGGGGTGTAAAATAGAGACCGAGAGGTGAAGGACAAGCAGAGAAGTATTAGTTATCGGATCGTTGACACTGCCCTGTTCTGAATTCAGTTCTGGCTTAAATAGCCTCAGAATATGTCAAGGTGTAGATTTATTTTGGTTGTTAGATTTTTCTCATTCTCACTGCATAGCACCTTATTTCATAGCTGTTTCCACCAGCACATCTGTAAGCACAACGGTGTTCAGAACAGCATCTTCATCCTTTGCTGGTGTCGGATTCTGCACCTGCAGAATTTCTATTATTTCTCTTCTAAACACACCAAAGAGGGTGAGGCAGATGTGGCAAAGATAATATCTGATGCGGGAGGACGTGCAGTAAGTGAATCGTATTCCACTGCACGCAAGGAATTGTGCTACAGTCCACACTGGTGGCTCAGCAAGAGACATGACTCAGAACTCAGCACTGGCTGCAAAAACCTGTCTCCAGAACTTTGTCCCCATCCTTTGCTGCTCCTCAGACGCACTTTCTGCAGTTCTTGACTCTGTAGGATGCTCCTTCCTCTTCCCTGTTTGCTCAGAGTCAGACCCAGCTGTACTCGCCTGTGTGAAGGGGTTTCAGTCTGCCTGGTCCCTGGGGGGTCACTGGACTCGTCTCCTTGTTTGCTGACTTGTACCTCTGACGCCATTATTTCTTTGGCAACACATTCCCACAGCCAGACAGTGTCAGAGATCAGTATACGTACGGGTGTTGAACAAGGCAGATACGTGGACAGTAGAAGAGTTACTTCTCACTTTATGGGTTCATCTGAGATTAGAGGCTGACCATTCTTGAATCACCCATTCAAGAAGGTCTCCACGTGGCACTGCTATCTATTATTTTTATTCTTTCTTGCCTGGTTTGTTTTAATGGTAACGAGTAAAGAGGAGGCTAATTTACAACTTCATTACTTTAAGCAAATGAATTGGGATGGGAAGAGGTGTGAACAATTGACGCAAGAGGTTTCCAGAGCCAGTAGTCTTCAACAAACCTACCAAATGCTACAATTGCCCAACTTTGTTTTAATTTTCCATTTTTCATTGACAGTGTGAAATATGTTTTCCGTTGCTATCCCTACAAGAAAGACAGGGATATACTGTAGTAGTTGAGGGGAGGGCCATCAAGATGACCAGGGGTCTGGAACACATGACATATGAGAAGTGACTGACAAATGTATTCATTCAGTCTTATTAGGAAAAGGGTGATTGAATATCTTACTGCATTCTTCAGCTATGAAATGGGGGGATACGGACAAGGTGGAGGTCAACTCTTTTCAGAGGTGCACAGCAACAGCTTGAGAGTCTGGTCACAACCTGCAAGAAGGGAAATTCTGACCAGATAACTGTAGTGGTCATTGATAGTTACAATAATGTTGGATGCAATTCATGGACAAATAGATATGACTAGATATTAAAATTATTTCATATTCTGATAGTTAAACATTGTTGAAAGCCAGTTTGGCCACAAAGAACTTAAAGTTACACTTAAACACTGATATTCATATTTGTTTTCTTGACACCACTGTAGATGTGGTCTAGGAATCCAGTGGAGAGCAAGAAAAATAACAACTGTTTTTTATTAAGAGCAAGAGATTAAATCAATTCATTGGACCTGAAACTGCATGAGTAGGTGAGGCAACATTCCAGTTCATCTTAGTTCCAAAATACGCCTTCTCACACTGAAGCTCCACAGCAGGATATGAAATCACAAACATCACATCATCAGAACAAATGCTCATTGCAAGATTGTGAAGGCAGGACACCATAAATCAACAGCTCCTGAGAGCTGCTGGGTTTGGACTTTTCTAAAGACAAATGAAATTTTTTATGGCCTGTCATTGTAAAATGAATCCAAAATAAAGAAAACAAAAATATGGCTGTGCAGAAACTGTAATTTAATAAGTAGATTTGGCTAAAAAGCAAAAAGTCCCCCCCAAAATGCTCCTGCAAAAGGGCCTTGATTCAATAAAACACTGAATCATAGGCTTAGTTTTAAGTGTAATTCCACCCCAATTCTACCAAGAATTTAAGCACTTGATTAAACTTAAAATAACAATTTATGTGTTTTGCTGCTCTGCACATATTCATCTGCATTTTTAATTAATCCACTTCAGCCTCAGTCACATCTCTCTGTGTGCTTGCTTGTCGTGCGCACGCACACAAACGAACCTCTAGCCACACAAGTTGACTAAAAAGGCTTCCGAAGTTATACAAGGGCATATTTGCATCAGCTATTTTTCAAATCTGTTAATAACTGTGGATATGTTTATGCAGCACACTTTGGGAATTGCAAAATGCAATGTCTCCCAGTAGCCTAATAGCAACAGAGCTCTAATTTCAAGTAAAACTGATTAATATAGAAAGAGTAACAAAGACACATTCAAACAGAAAAAGCGTTTGAGAAACCGGTGATGTGCTGTTGGATATCCCACTAGCATAAAAAAAAAGAAGAGCCCAATGTAAGCAGAAGGTGTTCTGCTGTGAAATGATTCACTCAGCTCTTGCCATCAATTATTTTGGCCAAGATGACTGGTTGCTTGGCATCGTTGCATGTTGTATAGATTTTCAGTGGAAGGTGCCAAACTCTTCTTATTTTAGCATTATTAGTGTTATTACTGTTCTTCTTTTGTTGTGCAGGGCTTTGTTGTTGGTTTCAAAACACTTGATGCTGGGTGTGGTAGGCAGAAGCCCTCACCCTGGGAAAGAGAGCTCTCCACGTCCCTGCAGTTTCCAGAAGTGGTTGTTATTTTTTTTTCCCCTGGTTGCACAAGGACCGTTCTGCTGCCTGAGCGCTCCAGATCGCAATGCTCAGCATCAGGAGAGTATCCTGGACAATCCAATTCCTGCCTGGCTCCGCTTCTTCGGTTGTTGTTGTTTGTGTTGCTTAGGGTACCAAGCCATTTCTGCTGAAGCTTCTCTTTTCCTGTGCTTCTCTAAATTCTGCTGTTACCCCCTGCTGTAACCTTGTACATATAAACTAAATGAATTGCTGCTAGATGAGCCAAACGAGCCTGCTGGCCAGCATACGGGGCACTATTTCCCTAGAAACACCCTCTGTAAACTGAAACCACCTAAACACCAACAACAAAATCTTTGCACCTATTCTGACATGTAGACTCAATATTTTAGCAGAGACACAAGCAAAGAAAAAAATTCCTTGGGATTAAATAGATCAGTCTCCAGGGTGTCAGTTTTTCTCAGCTGGTAATGAGTCCTCAAATCCCAAAGGGTTTATTTGAAAATGTACAGACAAGAAGGCGAACAGATGAGAACATATGCAAGTTCTCATAGGTGTTTGTTTCTAATTCACACAAACATTTTCATATGGGTAGGTGCCCCTGAAACTTAATACTGAATTTCAAATGCCCTGTTTAAACTTAAACATTCTGCATCCAAATAAATAAATTATAGACAAGAAATTGGCACTGATTTCAGTAGAATCTGTCAATTTATACCAGGTGAAGATCAGGTTTCGAATTTCTTAGTCTCCACTGTTTCTTCTAACCACAACTCTGAGTACATGGTAGAGTAGCACAGCTCCCCAGGAACCTAGAAATGATGGATGGTGTTTCTGTGGGATATACTCCCTCTCTGAGCCATAAAGCATAGAAAAGGAGTGATGTACCGCTTTTCTAGGAACCTGGAGGACTTCTCGTCTTCCTGGTGTTATGTGTATGGAGAAGGCATCAAATCAAATGTCTGTCATTAGTAATGGAAAAAATCTCACTTACTTCAGTATTCAGTGGCTCACCTTTAAGACATCTGTGTAGTTTCATGAGACCACTCCAAAAATCAAGGATGAACTGACCCTCATTTTTTCCATTTGAAAAGTGACAATAAAGGATCTTCTTGCAATAGGTTCACATTAAGCTAGAGTTAAATAAATAAGCTACAGCATTAAAAGGAGTCTGTGCAAATTATGCTCTGAGTTTTGGGGGTTTGGGCTGTTTTAGCTCAAAGGATACCTACAGTGACATTCTAAGGAAAGTCCTAAGAAAGACATTTTTCTTAGCCATAATCAGAGAGAAAAGCTATCAGCTAGAATGCGTAAATTTCAATAACTCTATTCTTCTCCTTGTAACATGTTTCACTATTTCTTATTTTACCTTCTTCAACATTGCTCTCCATTGCTCAGAAGAAAGGATCACTAGAAAATCATTAGTTTCACATGCTTATAGATAACGCGCCTCACTTCAGTTTTACAAGATATCCATGACTGAAAACAGATTGTGATTTCTGAATGCTCCTCTGTTCTCTGCAAGCTCACAAAACCTACAGCTTTGTTTGCACATTCCTTCTTCTGGGTCCATTTTCTCTCGATCAGAGTATTATATTTTCCTGTAAAGCTCTGCTCTAAGACTTCTCAGGTTGATATTTCAGGTAAAGATTTGGTGATCTTGCCAAAATTTAAAGAAAATGGCTACAAGACCAGTACATGGCTTCATCTTTTTTATGCAGTTTTGTTTTTGCATAAGCCTGTATAAAATTTGTGCATAAATTTTATGTGAGTCTATGAGAGGAATCTGAATGCAAGGGAGCTACCTGGTTTAGGGGAAAATTATTTATCTAAAATGAAACATGAGTACAATACACTGAAAGTAAAATGTCTTCTTTTCTTCCTTGACTTTCAACATTTTATTGGCTTTTAGATAATGAAAAAAATGAAAAGCAGAATGAAAACAGTGCAATAATTTAATTTCTAAGAGGAGTTTTCAGGTGCATATAACAGTTCAGGATTTGTGTTCTGAATAAACAAGAGTAGTGTGGTTTGGTTTTGCCTAGTGTGACATCCTTGAGACTAGCTGCCAAACGGCACGTATGAAACTAAACCTACTGTTCCTCGAAGCAAAGATAATCTTACCAAGCGGAAGGGGCAGGGAAATCTGTTAAATGAAAATAATACAGAGCAGCCAGAAGAGGAAGAAAAAGAGAGACCCTTAAAGGAGACTGACTTTTTTTTGTTGTCCCTATAAAGTCATGTGGCCATTTGACAACACGCACTGAGGCATGATATGGCATAGTTGTACCAAGCCTTTTAGCTGCACATTGCTATATTTACATTATATGTTGTGCCATCCTGTTACATAGTCAACCAGATGAGCTGGAAGAAGAGCACTGTAAGCTTCCAGCTGGTAAGGCAACAACTCTTGCAAAAAAACCAAAAATGATGGAAGTGTGGTCCATTCTCAGGCAATATTATTTCAGCAAAATTAATTTCTTCCTGTTTCACTCATCATTCAAATAGATTTATATGAAATTGGGTTTACAAAAATTATTTTCTCAAAGAATAAAAGAAATTATTCTGAAGTATAAAAGGCTCTGTCATAATACCATAGGATCATAGGATAATTCAGGTTGGAGGGACAGCAGAAGATCCCTTCAGTCGACCATCTGCATGCAGCAGGGTTGTTGATAAGGTCAAATCAATTTACTCAGGGCTTTATCCAGTAGGATCTTCAAAAGCTACAGAGATGGAGATTGCACAACCTCTCTGGGCAGCCTGTTTCACTGCTTCACTGACTTCGTAGTGAAAAAATTTTCTCTACAGCCAGGCTGAACTCTCCTGTTCCAATATACACATGTTGTCTCATCTTCCCATCCTGGACTGTCAAAAGCCTCACCCTCTCTTCTTGATAACCTCCCCATAGGTAATGGGGGACTGCACTCAAGTCCCTCACAACTGTCTCTTCTCCAAGCTAAACAAGCCCAGCTTCTCACCCTCTCTTCACGGAGCCTGTGCTCCAGCACCCCGAGCGTGTTGACACACCTCCATTAAATTAACTTCTGTTCATCAATGCCTTTCCTGCACTAGGTTCCCCAAACTGGATGCATTGTTCTAGATGGTGACTAATGAGTGCTCAGTAGAAGTGGTGATCGCTTCCTTCAAAGTGTCCAGAACTGTGAAGTCAGTGGGTGTTGCTGCATAGGAACAATCTTTGTGTCCGAGTATGGCCTCTGGAGATTAGATTTTGGGGTCTTACTTTCAAAAGTCTCGATCAGTTATGACATTTATGAATGCACACAGATTTTTAATGATATGGCACTCCTAATGAGGAACTGAGTCTATGCATAGTTTATTTGTAGATTTTATTGGTAAACAGTAAAGCCCAGATTTCTTTTCCCTGAGGTTAGATAGTTAAAATACTTAGTCATGGTACAACACTTTGTTACAATGCATACCACCCCAGGATGGGTCGCCCGTTCCTCTACTGAAGCAATGGGCTGAACTTTACATAGCTGAACCTAATGACAGTGTCCTGTTAACCTAGCAAAGAAACTTGGTATATTCAGGCCTGCCAGATTCTCCTCCGTCAAGATGATTGCCACTTTCACCTACTTTTCTCCCATTTCACAACTTGACCTGAAACATTAAAACTCCATTTCCAAAAACATTTGAATATATAGATGTTCACTTCTGCTGCTGCCACTCCATCATAGGGACCAAGACACATGGGACTCATTACACAAGACAGCAAAAAGTAGCTGAGGCATAACGTTGTTTCTGGAATAGCACATCATGTCCTGCCAGACCTCATCTGGTTTTGGAAAAGAGGCTGTTTACTACCTGCCACCAAAAAGAGAACTACACCAAGTAAGTACCAAACTCTAATGCTGACTTTGGTTTTAGCATTGTGGAGAAGGCTCAGTGCTGGTTTTGGTTTCCTGGCTGGGAGGCATCTGAATGAGCCAGACAGAATGAATGGGCTGTCTTGCAGTTAAGGTTTCCAGAAGGGCTGAGCGGGGTTCAGATGCACAGCACGGAAGTGGTACTTTGAAACAGTGCAAGAGATACAGGCAAGAGATGCCCCTGGTGTCTTACATATCTCATTAGAGATGGTTACAGATTTAGAAAAGTAGTGTATCTACAACTGAGAGAAAGTAGGTTGGATGAATACGAACCCTGTTCAGGTAACTACATTTGAGAACTGTATGTGTTCTAGTATTTCAAGAGCGAAAGGATGGATCATTCCCTCCACTTTACAAACTTGGATGCTGGTTTCCAATGAGCCAAGAATAAAATGCAGTTCTTCTGGAGAACTTGGATTGTCTTGCCTACTTGAGTAAATAAAAAGATACGCTGTGCTCTAGATTTTGTTCCATTTTAGGAGCTGTTTTATTTTTAATGATCCATAACTGGGAAGTTTTTTGAGAGGCTATTAGAAAGACTAACGTACTTTTCATGGAAAATCTTAAAAATATTTATAACCCATGACAAATTAACAGATATGACAGAAAATTCTCAGGGAACACATTCAGTACTCAGAGCAAGTGATGTAATTTGAGGGGGGGGATATGCTACACTTTCATGCTTCTTGAGAAGATTTAGTTTCTGCTATGACTGCAAATCTCAGTTCAACGTTAACCATGAAGCCTCTGTTCACTGCCATAATAAAGATCAGCCTTGAACTGCTCCCACTTCTTGAAGACTTGAGAATTGGTGCAATTACTTTGTCTTTTAATTTATGGAGTGATCACACTGAAATGTTTAAACAAATATCATTACCACAAAAGACAAGACCATTCCTGCTGTAACCACGTTGATTTCTATAGATTCTTTTCTCCTTAGTATTGCTAAACAACAGAAGATTTAAAGAGTGTAGATTTTTTTCCCTGTGTGTATTGACATTATCCCACTTAATTCCATCAAACTACCTCAATTTAGCTCCAAAGAAACACATGTGTAAGTAGAGGCATTCATATATCACTTCCCTCATCCAATTTGGATTTTACTGTTTTCAGATGCACATTAGTCTTACTGTGCAATACAAAACACAGAAACATATAGTGGCATTTACTTTTGCTCATCATCTATCTCTTTAAATGTCATCATGAGAACACAGTTCAACAGAAGGCAAAATGTTTAAATGTAGATGCCAGAGAGTGCATAACTTCTTTAAGTGAAAATCAAATGGAAAAATGAATGTGAAGGACAGCAGAAGTTGATAGAAGGCAGGGGTATATGACAAAACAAGTATGAAATTAAAAGCTTTAGAGTCACAGGGAACAGTTAATTAAAGGTATGCACTGGATTGCTGTGGTACAAATTGTTACAGATGCAGCGCACTACTATACAAAATACAGTCTTTATTACTGTGATTTGTCCATTTATATAATTCCATGCCTCACTTACTTTTTTCAAAAAGAGGCATGGCCAATGGCCACGAGGAAACGTAGCTTCAGCAGGTTGCTCTGGCCTGTAATGGAAAACCAAATGGGATTTGCCTCTCCCCACCCCTTCACTCTGCTTTTAGCCCTCACCTCCTTCTTCTCCTAGTGCAAACCCAGATTCGCTCTGTTCAGACCACCAGGGCCCACGGGGAGGGGGGGGGTCTGCAGCACACCCTGCAGGCAGGACCTTTCTGCCACTCCGAGGGGACCCAAGAGTCACCGAGCACCAGCAGCTGCTTCACAGTTAGCCAGGAGGAGAGCACCTTTGCTGCTCACCGCTCAGGTCCAAAATCACTTGCGCCTTGCCTCAGGAGGACACCTCTGCAACTGGGTTTTAGGAAGGAGTCTTCAAAATGGTTCGCTGTTTTCCCAGTCTATGTCAAGCATCCTTTCACAAGAAAAAGGAGACAGGTACAAATACTTCTTTTCCGCATAGATTGACCATAGATGGAGGTATAGACATAGACATACATAGATTCAAGCAGACAGATAGATGTAGATGAGATACAGATACATACATACAGAAAGAGGGGGAGAAAAGTTGAGGCAAGGATTTGCATCAGCTACTGGTTTTTCAGCCCCCAGAAAGGACTAGCTGTGAATGAGCTGGCACTTGGGAGGGATGAGAGCATGATTCAACCCCAAACTGTTATTAGAGTGTCATTATTGCTGCAAATGTTAATAAGTAATCTAAAGAGATTTCTTCAATCAGCTAGATCTAGAGAAAATATATTTTTGTTCAGAATCTTTCTAGATAACTGAAATGCAGCTCTATACCTTGCTGAGCTAACTGTATTCCTACGCTCCTTGTTACAGGATACATCTGGTTTGCTCATTACTGAGCAAAGAGGAACTGTGTTATTGTACCAGACGGTAACCTGAGGCTATCTGCAATCATCATTTCCATTTTTCTTTTGCTTTAATGAATGCTTCTCCGTTACGGCTTCTACTACAACAAGAGCAGTAGCTTTCCTCACCACTGAATTATATCAGTTGCAATTGCATAAGGAGCATGGCTTAGAATTTTCAGAAAGCTGGATGAAAATTTTTCAGTAGAAATGATTTTCGATGGAAAATACAGGTTAGGTTGGTTTTTTTAATTGGAAGGTTTTTTAAGGAAACATGCAATATCAGTGATGTTTATTGATGAGAAATCTGAGAATGTGTCATTTTGAACATAAAACAATAGAATCATAGAGTCATAGAATCATAGAATAGTTTGGGTTGGAAGGGACCTTTAAAGGTCGTGTAGTCCAACCCCCCTGCCATGGGCAGGGACATCTTTCACTAGATCAGGTTGCTCAGAGCCCTGTCCAACCTGATGTTGAAAGTTACCAGGGATGGGACATCTACCACCTCTCTAGGCAACCTGTTCCAGTGTTTCACTGCCCTCATTGTAAAAAATGTCTTCCTTATATCTAGTCTAAATCTACTGTCTTTTACTTTAAAACCATTACCCCCTGTCCTATTGCAACAGGCCCTGCTAAAAAGTCTGTCCCCATCTTTCTTATAAGCCCCCTTTAAGTACTGGAAGGCCACTATAAGGTCTCCGCGGAGCCTTCTCTTCTCCAGGCTGAACAACCCCAGCTCTCTCAGCCTGTCCTCACAGGGGAGAGGACGTCATATTGAAGTGTTCCATTTAGATAAGGAACAATGCTTTGATTTTGTTCTGACTTTTAAATTGTATTAGGATTGTAATTTTGATATTAAAGCTACACAGTGTGTTCAGTGAATTATATACTATTACTTACAATACCTGAGTTATTAAAATGTAATATACTATAGCATTTCAATGTGGTCAATTTAGAATGTATTAACAAGGGAATTAATGTCACATGAAGTTGATGATATCAAAATGAAACACTTCAGTGATTTTGAAGCAAACTTTTGTTCGTGGAGAAACATGAATATTTTAGTTTTTATTTCTGATTCAAATGAAAACCAGCTTTGAAATACTGAAATTTCCACTGGGGATAGAAGTTCTGTTTTCTGACCAGTTCTTGCTGTCAAATAGATTAGCCCTTTGAGAATCATTGCTACAGATGTTCACACCTATATGCATCTATGGATATGGAAAAGAGATACCATGATTCAATGTATTACTAATAGGTATAGAAACCCTGAATACCACAACTATAATTCTACTTTCCTATTGATTTACCATGCAGCTCTCTGTAAACTTACTAATTGTTCTGTTTCATTTCCCCCAAATATAGTTGGGATAATATATCATACTTTTACCTCACTGGCTATTGTGAAGTTTAAATAGCTACTTTTTGCAGCGTCCTTTGAAGGAGTGAGATGTTACAGGGTGCAAAGGATCACTATGATCATTTAATCTGATGTCCTGTAAAACACTCAGTTAGGTAGAACTAAAATATACATTTTTAAAAAAATCTTTGTTAAGGAAATAAGAATTCACAGTTCTTATCAAGTTGTTGTGATAAGTATTATACCAATTGTAAACAAGGGCTTATGTCTTACCTCACATCTGCTAGAGGAAATGACCCCTGTATCAGCCCATGCAGTTTCCACATCTTGGTCTTCTAATGCAATGCATTTAGAGGAGTGCTATGGAAAGCAATAGAAAATCATACAATTGTTTCTTTTAGTCCAATATCCTCTCTTCTGTAGTACCGCATTGATATGCAATAAAAGGGCGATTATTAAAAGGCACATAGCAACACAAATTTTTCCCTAGTGCCATTCACTTAGTATCTGGCTTATACCATGAGGCAGATGAGTTTATATCCCTTGCAAATATTTTAATATAACTGTATCCAAAGTGACAGTGAATATTTTTATTATCCATATAAATGACCCATCACTTCTTAAACCCTGTTAAGCTTTTGGCCTCAGTGATATCCTGTGGCCATGCGTTACGAAAGTTAACTATAAGCTATGTGAAAAAATGTTTATTTTTATTTGTTTTAATTATGCTATCATTTGACTCCATCAAATATCTCTGGGATTTTTTAAGTACTAAAAAAGAGATGGCTTGATTCACCCCTTTAAGCCAGCAGCACTTTCAGGCCCTCTTCTGTGCGCTCTCTTCTGTAGAACAGGTTCAGAAAAAAATCTGAAAGCTTCTGAACCCTAAATTTTTCTAGAATGAAACCCAAGCAGCAGATTTCCAAAGTTTGGAGATGTCTCATGTATTTCCACCCCCGCTCATCCCCCCCCTCCTCCACTTCTGGTTTCCATTTAGAAGAAGAATTGTTGAAATACCACGAGGACGGCTGTTCTCACTGCCATGACAGGAAGCAGGAGTGTTGGAAATGTCACGAGAAAGCCTGTGCTTACAAGATTTCCAGCCCAACAGAGCAGTCTCAAGAAGTTACTTTGCATAGTTCAGATGCAGTTCAGACAAACATCTAAACTTTTGAATAGTTACACAAGCCAAATCTGAACCCTGAAACTTCTCAGGTTTATCTGTCACAGACACTGACACGGTGTAAAATCTAAACAAAACAGTAATGTGCCAACTGGCATGGAAGCATTGCTCCTACTGCCATCTGCTCCTGCATTTAGTCTTCCTTGATACCATTCTTCATCAGGAATGAGTCCGAAGAGACCACAGGCGTTGTTCTGATATATAGAGGGTGTTTAGCGAGACTCAGGCTCGCACTATCAATGCCCTGAGTGGTCTCACATGGGAAACCAGATTTCCTCAGGAAGCTCCATTTCCATATTGCCATTTGCTTTCTCCTTCCTGAGCCCACCAAATTTGCCTGAATCCCTCTGGTCCTGACAAAAGTGAGAAGGGCGGAAGAGGAAAGAAGTGAGGAATGAGAGTACCTTTGCTGGCTACAATAGCCGCCAAGAACGGAGAAGTACAATATCTTGATCTTTCTCAGCAGGAAGACACAGGAGAACATGCTAAAATTTTTCATTCTTTGGTCTGGTCCTGCAGCTGTGCAGCCACATGTTGTCCCTTACCTGGGACTCGACAGATGGTGATGCGTTAGTTATACATAATATCCAGAGCATTATGCACATCCCCGTTACTCCTTTTCCTAGTGCTTTGGTGGCAATCGTGAGCTATCACCACCAGAAGAAAATGTCCACTCAGTATACACCCAACAGAAAGTGATGCCTTAGCTCTTAATTTGTTTTTCTGTATACTGAGTGGACATTTTCTCCTGGTGATGATAGCCCAGCACTGATGCTGAAGCTCCAGGAGAAGGAATAATGGGGGAATGCGCAAGGAAATTCTGGAAATTACACGTAACTATCAAGTAAAGAACTAAACTATGAGAATCTCTTCAGCTGGGGATGTTGCCAAGCTAAAATGGAGTGTTAAAACTCCAGAACAGCTGCTGTGCAGGCAAAGAAAGGCACATGGAGTGCTTGCTCTGTTTGTGCAAGAGGGAGCCTGGAGAGAGGTCCTCTCCTTTCTTTCCACTCCCAACGCTGCTTTAAGCCCAGCTAAGGACATTGAGGCAAAGCCTCACCATCAGGGGCCTGGTCCTCAACACACTGGCAATTTTCCAGCTTCACTAGGCCCCTGGTATAAATGGCATATCTGCATAGAAGAATCCATGTTTGAAGGGCCCTGTGGTTTCTCCAGGTGTGTCTTGACATTTGTTTTTCCCATAGATCTATGGCCAAACATCTGACTTTAGGCATATATCTCCTTGGGATTCAGACTCTAATAATGACGGACAACAGGTTTATACAAAAGAAGAATCAGCACAGGCCCTAGCATAAAACTTGAACTGAACTGTGTTTGGCGTTGAAAGTTAACTTATTTTCTCTTTTAAGTTGTTTACATGTGTGTGTCCTCTGCTGTTCTTCATCCCAGCTTAGACAAAATACAGAAATACTGGTTTAGCATGAGAAAGACTGTTCTTATGCCATTTCTAGCACAGATGAAATTAGGAAGTACTAGAGATCTCACAAGGGAAGATCTTCTCAAGAGCTCCTAAATTACTTATAAATTACTTAAGTGTTCAGGTTTTCCTAAACTCCACTAAAGTCAGTGGAACTGCAGCAGAAGCAGAACCAATTTGTAAACCTCTTCCAGCTGGTGTGGGCTACCAAGTGTTTATCACACATAATATGTTTCTGGTCTCAGAAAAATAGGCTCTAATTCACTTTGATGAGACTAGGCATGGTGAGTCAGACCTGCACAGAGCTAAAGGTTCAATGCATGCATGTTTGTGTGCATACATGTAGAGGTGCCTTAGAGCTCAGCAAGACAATCCCACCGATCCATGTTATGACCAAGAGACAGCCACAGAGGGCTAAAAATGTAACTGAAGACAAGGTAGGTTAAGGATATCTTTACTATTTTTTTCTGTCTTCCTCTGGCCATCTGCTAGTAGGGAAATAAAGTGATATTAGCTCATTTTTCAAGCCAGGGTACTTTGTTGGTTTTATACAAAGAAGTCACATTTTTGAAGAGCCTGTACATTTGAATTCTTATGAAAAGCTAGCAGTTAAAATGGCTTTGCTTCTTGAGAGTTAAAAATAGTCTGAACTGTAATAACACATCCTATTCAACTACTAGGCCTGATTTCATTTTTTGTTTTGTTTCGTTGCATTAGAAGAATCAAGATGATGCAGTCCACATGGAATGCAAACCATGCCACTGAATGGCAAATTATATGGAAATATGCCTTTCATCTTAATTATAGGCTGGACAGGGGAATGTACTATATTCTCTCATACATATGAGCTGAAGGAAACTTTCCCAGGGTATTTTTCTTTTACATTTCTGACTCTTATTTGGTTGAAAACTTATCAACCCGTGTGATCCTGAGCTGTCTGACTTTCCATGATAAGGCTGAAAGTATGTAGGAAATGTTTTCGCAGTACTGCCAGAAAAGGTCTAACATGGACTGGGATATTAAAATCACAGACTGCTATTTCTTCATAGCACTTTAAAACACTGTCACTTGCATGAAATGGTGACTTTATTTTCAGATAGCTGGGTAATTCTAGAAAAAAATTCCCCCTTCTAACTGAATGTTTCATATCTCCAGTCTTCATGTTTCTTCCCTCATACTTTAAACATTTTGATAGTCTTATGCTGGATTGTTTTGTTTTGTTTTGTTTTGAAGCAAAAATAAAACAGGGACTTTTAGCTTTTGAGCAAGGGCCAAATCCCACTCAAAAAGAGTGTACATGTAGTCCTGAAATCAGCTGCCTCACTTCAAGGTGCCCTAGGGAATAGGGATTACTACTCTTCTATCTGAGAGGACTTCTGTTTTGACCCAATGTCATTCTCTTTACAGACACAACCTGATAAGATCTGATTTCACTGTAAACTGTTACAAGAAGCAGTAGGCACCGTCAAAAACATTCCACTGGCATGAAAAAACATTTAAGTGATGCTATAGTTTTCAGAGTACTTAATGGGACTGATATAATTCCAAACTACATTTGCACATTACAAGTGAAGTGTACACCAATTGTCTTTATGTACCAACACTTCCAGTATCATTTAGTCCTAATGACTTGGACAAAGCTGTTTCCCATTGAGGCCACTAAGCATTGTGCTCTCAGCAGTTCTTCACAGTTGCTCTCACTTACCTTATCTGGGCTTAAGTCCTTTTGAAAATTGCGTCCTCTCCCTTTTTAATTTTTCAAAGGGGAGACCCTGTGTATGGCCTGCTCCATATTTACACTTTTACCTTGTCATGGTTATGTACCATACAGAACTAATGTACAGAGGCCTTCAGTTTGTCCCTGGGGCCAAAAGCTATTGGAAATGAGGAAACGTTGAGGGAACTAACATGTGTAAACAATTTGGCAGAGGTGTCCTAAAAATAAACCTTTGGAGTGGAATATAAAACTAGCATTAGAAGTGGACAGAATACAAGGAACAGTGGAACTGAAGTCAAGAGTCTTTGGATCATTTGAGATGATCTGAGCCAGCAGGTGGTAAATGTAGTTCAATATTAGCACACATCAAGTAATTTGTCTGCAGGCAAGAAACTGATGCAAGAAGTATTGTATGTACTGAATTAAAGAGTCTTCCAGCACCGTTCTCTGGAAAAAGACCTGGGAGTTATTGTGGAAAAATAATTGAAGCCAGCAGCCAGCCGCACAGCTGTGCTAAAAAGGAGATGACGAAAAAAAAGGTGAAAAATGCAAACAAAATGCCAGTTTGTAGTAGCCAAAGGATAGGAGGGCAAAGAAGACAGATGATGAGTTTTCTGTGTTAGCCATTTGCAAGAGCCTGTACAGCGTGCTGGTGATTGTACTGTAGGAAAGATACTATTGTCAAGGAGTTGGGGGATGATGAGAGCAGCTCAGGAGAATGCAAAGAATCACAGAATCACAGAATCACAGGGGCTGGAAGGGATCTCTATAGATCATCTAGTCCAACCCCTCTGCCAACTAGAGTAGGTTGGACAGGAATGCATCCAAGAGGGTTTTGAATACCTCCAGAGGAGGAGACTCCATAACCTCTCTGGGCAGCCTGTTCCAGTGCTCTGCCACCCTCAAAGGAAAGAAGTTCCTCCTCATGTTTAGATGGAACTTCCTGTGTTCCAGTTTGTGCCCACTGCCCCTTGTCCTGTCACCAGGCACCCTTGAAAAGAGGCTGGCCCCTTCCTCTTGACACACACCCTTTACATATTTAAAAACATTGATGGGATCCCCTCTCAGTCTTCTCTTCTCCAGACTGAACAGACCCAGGTCCCTCAGCCTTTCCTCTTAAGAAAGATGTTCCAGCCCCCTAATGATCTCTGTAGCCCTCTGCTGTACCCTCTCCAGCAGTTCCCTGTCCTTTTTGAACCAAGGAGCCCAGAACTGGACACAGTGCTCCAGGTGCGGCCTCACCAGGGCAGAGTAGAGGGGGAGGATGACCTCCCCCGACCTGCTGGCAACACTCTTTTTAATACACGCCAGGATGCCATTGGCCTTCTTGGCCACAAGGGCACGTTGCTGCCTCATGGTCATCCTGTTGTCCACCAGGACTCCCAGGTCCTTCTCTGCAGAGCTGTTTTCCAGCAGATCAGCCCCTAACCTGTACTGGTGCATGGAGTTATTTCTCCCTAGGTGCAGGACCCGACACTCGCCCTTGTTGAATTTCATTAGGTTCCTCTCTGCTCAACACTCCAGCCTGTCTGGGTCTTGCTGTGTGGAGGCAGAGCCTTCTGGTGCGTCAGCCACCCCTCCCCATTTTGTACCATCAGCAAACTTGCTGATGGTACACTCTACCCCTTCATCCAGGTCATTGATGACTATGTTGAACAAGACTGGACCCAGTACTGACCCCTGGGGAACAGTGCTAGTTACAGGCCTCCAACTAGACTCAGCGCTGCTGATCACAGCCCTCTGAGCTCTGCCGTTCAGCCAGTTCCCAATCCACACCACTGTCCACTCATCTAACCCACACTTCCTACGCTTACCTATGAGTATGTTATAGGGGACAGTGTCAAAAGCCTTGCTAAAGTTGAGGTAGACAACGTCCACTTCTCTCCCCACCTACCCAGCCAGTCATTCCATCATAGAAGGGTAACAGGTTGGTCAAGCATGTCCAAGGGAGAGTGAGGGCTAGAGTGTCAGTGAAAGGAGCTACCAAGCAGCTTAATGAAAGTGGTGTGTGTTAAGAAAAGGAGTGACTGAATAGGTACAAACATAAAACAACTTCTTGTATGGAGGCTCCAAAACTACACATATAAACCTAAAATTGCCATGCAAGAGTTAAATAATGAAATCAAGCATAGTTGTAACTTAAAGTTTTGAAGATCAGGTCCTCAGCTCAGCTGAAATCAATGAGATGAGACAGAATTACACCAGCTGAAGATAGGGTTTATCCTATCAGTTGCAGAGGAAGCACATAAATCAGTGATGAAAGGAGCTCATGTTTCATATTAACCACCCAGAAAAGCTCTGAGGAAGAAAACAACTGACTCACCTCCAATAGCATGGTGGGTGGAAAGCTGCTGCCTGTTTGCCCTGAGATAAAGTGTCTGGTGGCTGTTCCTGCCCTGCTTAGGAAGGGGGATCCTTCTGAGACTGTAGAGTTACTTGCAAGCCAACACTATTCTGATGGAAGGTCATTTCCCTGAGATACTCTTGTTCCTGTATGTCATACCATCATCCTGTTTAACCTGACCCTCTAAACTGGGCTTTCTGCATTGCAGAAAGCCAGTGCTAACTTGCGATGCTTCTGAGGGATAACTGTATGTGGCACAAAATCATCAGCTGAGTCAATATTTGACACTCTTCCTTCTGAAGCACAAACTCACTGCAGTGCTTCTAAGTGCAATTTAAAATTATTTGGAGGCTAGTTGCTCTGTGAGCGAGAACAGGCCGTCCTGGAACCCATGCAGCAGCACTGCATAAACAAGTGACATTTTCAAGCTTTCCTATATCATCTCGTTTTCATACCATCTCAAGTCATCAGCTGAGCTGTATATGCAGGTCCCTCATGCTCAAAGTTCAAGGAAATGGAGCAGACCTATTACAAAAAATAAATGAGTCTGAAACCAAGCAATAATAATAAAAATCCATGTTATTAAAAGAAAAGCCATAGGAAATGGGAAGGAAGTAATTAGAAAGTGTTTTAATATTTTACCTTGACTATTAGGATTATATTAACGGGGTTGGGGTTTTCTGTTTGAAAGCAAGCTCTGCTAGGAGAGTAAAAGCTCTCAGCTGTGTGATTGCAAATCATCTGAGAAGACGTTCCTTAGCTCAGCAATGAATAGCGGTTAGTGATGCAATCAGTGAGTGCGGCTGGAATTTCTAGGTGTAATAATGCATGGTGAACCCACAGGGTCAACCCATCTGTGGAAAGGAAGGAAAACATATTGTTGATTCAGGGATGTGGTTAGCACTTAAGGTAAAGACTGACCGACAGTGATTTATAGCTTCAAATTCCTTTTCACACTTGTGCGAGAACCTGAACCAAACAAAATACAGACGTTTAATATTGTACAGGATATAGAGTTTTTCAGGGAGTGCTTGCATATTAGGTATCAGAGTTACATCCGAAGTGTATGACGCTACAACATAAATATTTAACATAAAATAACAGCCTCTGCAGGGGAGGGAGGATAGCAGTGTGGGAACAAAACGTGACTGCAACTTAAAAGGTTCATTCCTAGATCCACAAACTTTCTTCACACAACTGAGAAGTCACCTGCACACTGAATCAGGAAGGTATTTGCACACAGGTGTGATCTTGACTTCGTGAGTATTCCTAATGGCTTTGGTAGGTTGTTCTTATAGTTAAAGTCATATAGTTAGATGTCATACAAGAGCAAAAAAGCCAAATAAATCCTCAAAATTGGATGAAGTACATGATTCTTGAGCTTAGTCCTGACATATTCAAGTGACAATTGGTAGACAGGTAAACGAGCTATGTCAGGCCTGGTTAAGTTTTCTATCGCTGGATTTCATTGACTTGAAAGAATGCAGAACTTATCGAAAACAGAAATAATGAAAACTTTACTAAGGGTTGCCAAAAATGTATAAAGCAGCAACATAGGCAAACCAAAAAAACCTGAAGAAATTTAAAGATCACACATTTAAGCATGACTTTTGTAGAAGGAGTTCTTACAATCCATAATTAATTTTGAAGATTTGCTTTAAGTATGGTATAAACCTAGACAGAAGCAAAAGCGAATGTGATGGGTTTAAAACTGGAAATTACTTTTAATAAGTACTAATGAAAAATTTATGTATTTCAGAATCAGCAGCTCACTTCACTTGTTTGACTTTAGGTGTTTTTCAGTTATGCCACAGTGCTGTGGCATCCAAATATATAATTTTACTGCTGATGCTTATATATCTGGGCTCCAGGTACCGAAAAGATCTAAACACACGGTCCATTTTCAATTATTTCTTCTGCTGTACTCTCCAGATAATATTCACTTGTGTGTATGCTTTGTATTAGATACAAAATCTGTTTCTTTGCCGTTTTCTTCTCTGAAACAAATACAGGGAAGCAGAAAAGAAAGAAATAATTTTTTCCCTGCCTTTCCTTACAGTCTTCAGACTAAACATCTGCCAAAATTACATTACTCTAAGTATCTCTTCCCTCAAAGAGAAGATTAAAGTAGAAAACAATGACAGGACAAATGTTCATCACGTAAATGCGCTGCTGAAAGCCACACAGATACTTCAACAGCAAGTAATGTAGTAAAATGAATGTGGACAAGAACAGAATATTCTCTGTTCAACTCAGGCTTTGTTCCACCCTGTGCCATTACACCAGGTAAACAGTTTGGGTTTCTTTCACTTCTCCTATCAGATGTTTGGGACTTCACCAGAGTACCTTGAGGGAATGGCAAAACTGGGTTCTGCTTTCACTTTCAGAGAACTTGTCCAACTCAGAACAACCTTGAACACTGCCTAGCATTTATTTCCCAAGAACAGACATAAAAGAGGATTCCCTTTTCAAGCATAATCCACTGTGTAAATCCCTCAAGAGCCATTTGACTCAGCCAACTTTATCCTCTGGCCTTCCATGGCTCTGAGTGCTGGCAGAGGCCCTACAGCCAGGCTGTGGCTGTGCTTTCAAGAGTGATCAGTGTTATCATTTATAAATCGCGTGGTGGCTATGCCTTTGAGGCCCGGGCATGGAGGAAAACCCTTTTGTATGAAAAAAAAAAAAAAATATCTGCTTGCCACAAAGACCTTACAAAGTAGCAGCTGCCTCCTCAGTAAAGCATCCTTGCTGGAGACAGCTTGGATTAGTCCATATATTCCCACAACTCTGCGTCTGGGTCAGTAGCACCATTCACTCTCCATGGAAAGTTTTGCTTTGCTCTGAGCCAAGAGTTAGTCCTGCCAAAAGAGGTATGATAAACGTCTGTTGCCTCCAAGCAAAATATGGAAAACAGCTTCTTTTCTCTGACTTCTTGTTTGTTTGTTTGTTTTCTCATGGTGAAAGTCTCTCACTATTCTGCTGGGGACGTTATAAGTTAGCCTGATGCTACAGTTTAAGCTATTTCTAAGCTACCCTCCAGGTCCAGTTTGGGGCACCACCTTTGGTAACCAGAGGAATGTAGACGTGGCTAACCTTTCAGAATAAAGCCCTGCAAGTCCCCAAGAACCTTTCCATCAGCTTTCTCCTGGCTGCGGCTGAACTGGTCGTTCACATCACCAGGAAGAAGAAGAAGCAGCAAAACGGGGTAGGGGGAGCCATGTTGCCAGTGGTCCTCTCCCCACTCCCCAGAGCACCCCTGGGCAGCCACCACCAGCTCCTTGCATCCCTCCTGGGAGCACGGGACACTGACATGTGTGTTCTTCTCCGTGTCCCTCCTCTGCTCCCATATTCATCCATTACTGATCCTGTAAGTCCCCACAGGCCATGTCGTTTGTATATATTGTGCTCCACAGTCTGCTGTTTTTCACCACGTTTGTTTTTCCTCCGTCTCTTTCCCTTCCTGGGAGGGCCAAAAGGTCCTGCTAGGCTTGAACTAGTGCCTGGTCCTAAAAGAATTACAAAAGGAGTAACTGATTTTTCGGTTTCTGACTTTTTTTCAGAGCTGGTCACTATCAGTTGAGCAAAAGATACCTGATGAAAAAGGGGAAGTTATTTCCTCCTCATTCCTTTTCTCACTTTGTGTGAAGACAGAAAGAGCTTACACTTTAACATGGATGGCGGATGGGTGATTGCTGGGATGAGAGGTAACATTTCCACAACTTTGCCTAGTTTCTTGTTTTCATGATAAAGATTTCAGAAACCTTTTAAACCAATAAGCTCATAGCCTGAAATTCATCTGAGGAAGAGGCGTAAATTATTAATGCCACCCTTCCCTGCCCCCCCTCCCCGAAAACCCCACACCCTCACGCCCAAAAAATAAACCCTGAATGAACAATCACTGCAAAAGGAAGAGGAATATAAAATACGATTTTATAGACCCTGGACCATTTGAAAATATATGTGGCCTGGGCAAAGAGCATTCCCTTAGAGGTGGAAATTTACAGGTCACCAGCTAGGAAAGAGTAAAACACAGATGGGACTTTTTTAGGCCAGTTACAAATGGACATTTGGTATTCTTCAAACAAATACGGATTTGTGCCAAAGAGCTGCCATTAAAAGATGCACCAATGTTACTCACATCTGTTTTTTCAGTAATTGTCCTATTCTGCAGAAACGAGATTTCCTCTACTTGGCCTGAATCAGTTCTACTTTTTTTTTTGTAAAATGAGTACTTATGTGGGCTTATCTGAAACTTCACTGTGGGAATGTCCCCAGTATTGCAAGGGAATAATAAAGCAGGACCATAAGGTTATATATATGGAGAATTATGCTGCTACTAGCCACAACATTATGACAGTACTTGCCATATGCCACAATAGGTGTTCATCATAAATTTAGCACTAAAACAATGGATTTCATCACTCAAAAAGTTATCATTCTACTGTTCTGTGAAATGTTTGCAAGAACTTCCTTTCTTTTCAAATCCACCTTTCCTCCTGCCTATTCTTAAGTCACTATTCCTCCTACGTGTTCTTCTATATGTTTTCTAATGACTCCATTGTATTGTCATTATGTTATTGTGTCCCTGTCCCTGTATGCTCATCCCATACTCTTAAAAAAGTGGAGTCCATTTAAACTTGAAGAATTTGGCCAGTTTAAAGAAAGAATAACCTGAACAATGTTCTCAGGAGAGGTTTCTCAGAAGATGGCGTTACAAGGTCTTTTGTCTCTAAGATGTAATGTTTTTTAGAGACCAAACCTACAGTATTTTTGTTCTTTGTTGTTGATGTTTATTTGCAGAATCACTAATGATCATTACAAAGAGATCTCAGCCAGGATTAGAGCACCGCTGTGCTACACTTTGGCTAATAGTTGTCAGAAATTAAGAACAACTCCAAATCACTGCTACATGGAAATCTGGAAACACTATTATTCCACCTGTATGGAAAAAAGTAGCACTGGGAGAGCTAGACCGCCTAAGAGAAAGCTGACCTACTCTAGGGGTTGAGAAAAGAAGCTTACCCATGGTCGTGAAGGCAGTCTGGGGCAGAGACAGGACTGAATCCAGTTCCCCTGAGCTCCAAGACCTTTAAGAAACCTACAAAGGGTCTTCTATGCACTGGTACCAGTGAAACGGCTTTTGTCATGCAACTACCCAGTGTGAAACTGAATTGGAACTGTTAATATCTAAGGTTAATCACTGAGAAATTAAATGCAGATGTAATAAGAAAATAATACAATTCTCTACCATTGGGAAAAAAAAAAATTAGATGTGCTTAGTTTTAAAATTACAGGGCCAGAAGTGACAGGCTAATGGCGTGCAGAACTTCCAAAATGAAGAGACTCAACACGCTGCAGTCAGAGCTGTCCACAACAAAGTGGTATCTATTGTTTCTGGAGAAAATTGACTTTAGTTTTGTTACAGGTATATGAAAAGGGTGATCAGTAAACATTTAGGGAACAAACAAAATGGTAAGGAGCGTTTCTATGTGTATGAAGATGTCAGTATCACAAAACAAATCATCTGTTTGACAAACTTTCAGGATCTGACAAAATCAGCACTTTGTAAGAACCTAATTCACCATTTAACAGTCATACAAGACATTCTCCTTTCAAACAGGATGGCAGTGTGTACTTTTCCCTGATACATATGCTAATTTAATCGATGGGCATCTGAAAAACCCCGCAGGGCTCTTGTCTGCCGGACACCCTGGGAAAATACACCTCTTCTCCATCGTTCCACTGATGCCAGAGATAACAAAGGAATTGTGCGCTTTGTTTCCTTATACATGTCTAATGTGCTTTTTTTAGACTGATTACCAGAATCTCCTTAAATGCAGTTGAGCTCATTCAAGGGAGGCCTTGAGTTCCTAGGCTTTGATGTCAGTGTGCAAGCACTGAGGACGCTGCTGGACTGGCCCATGAGTCATTTTCACGCTGTACTCTCTCACAGCATACTCGGTCTTGCCACTGAGCTGTAGGAATAGTCTCCGCTGTTATCAGACTTTTCCAAGAATGTGGATGCAGTAATTGCTCTACTCTTTAAGCCTCTTGTGGTTTCTGCGTATGGCATTCTTTCAATCTGCAGCCAGAACGAATTAACCCAGAGACACAGAGCTCACAATTAAAATAAATTAAAAAAAAAAAAAAAAAAAGAAAAAGCCAGAAACAAAAACTTCATTTTCTCCGGTAGCAGAAGATGCTGAAAACATTCACGTGTTGGCGGTTGAATGTATTTTTTAGTGAGGAAATCATCAAGCGGCCTGTCTGAATAGCCTTAAAAGCTAAGAGTATGTCCAAGTGCTGTGTACACTCAGATGGGAAGGTAGAGGCACGCTTGCGGCTGGTCCTGGCCAGTGGGCTAAGCCAGGGAGAGCAGCAAGGCAGGGCCAGCAGAACGGCCGTCAGCCCTTAGGTCTCCAAGCAGGGCACAGCTGCGCTCCCCATGCCCCCCTACAAGTCACAGGCTGGGACTGGGCACAGCCCCATCCCCTTCAACGTGAGCGAATGCTGAGCTCAGTGCTTCCGTGGGCAGCTGAGGCTAAACCTATAGCTTTTCTGGCTGTGAAAGGCAGAGTGGGAGCCTTTCACCCACAGACGTGTTTTCTCTGGCCCTCCCATGCCACCCTCTGCAGTACAGGTCTGCAAAGTTCTTTTTCTTCAGTAAACTCTTACATGTTTACATTGGGGAATGCAGGAAAAGTGAGCGTATGTTTTAAATGAAATGTAACTACTGTCAGAAGCTACTGGGAAAAATGGAGCTACCACCCAGCTAGATCTGTGGGTTGTTTTTTTTATAATTCAATAGAAAAATGAGACAGCAACTCACACATGCTACATCCATCACACTTCAAAGAAGAGTATGTATAATAACATATTTGTGGTGTTGTTCAGCATGCTGAACAAGCTTCATGCAACAACCTGTACCTTCCATCTGTCTGTAATTTCCAGTGGCTCCACTAACAACTTGCTGCATGAAAAAGCATCAACATTAATAGGAGTTTATATCAGCAGTACTTGTCAGAAAATGTTCCTCTATCTTCC
Source organism: Burhinus oedicnemus (assembly GCA_008921705.1). Lineage (NCBI taxonomy): Eukaryota > Metazoa > Chordata > Aves > Charadriiformes > Burhinidae > Burhinus > Burhinus oedicnemus. The sequence continues at coordinate 3,319,058 of VFFE01007703.1, forward strand.
CGTGCCATGCACCATCTCATAGAAACACAGGGCATTTTATTGCAAATGCTTTGGGTTTTCAGCCAGAAGCTGGAATTTACCATGGAAAGCAGACAATCCATGAAAAAAAAAAATGTTTAGCTGAAAACCTGATTTTCCTTCCAAAACAGATTATACGGCAGTGTTTCAGCCAGCTGTGCCTGGAATACTGCTCACACAAAGGTCCACAGAGATATGCACAGTGGCACCAAACCAACAGATGGACTTAGAGGTTCTCCAAGCTCTGAGCCCACAGGATAATCTCATTTTATAATGGGATAATGCCATCACTTTTATAAGCGTGAAGAAAGAGGTGTGCCTCATGGTACAGTAAATGAATGAGAGAACATGGGACGTCCTAAGTGTAGCTCAGCCACTGAAAATCTCCCAGCTAGAGAAGCCTTTGGTAAGAATAAGGTAAGCCCACTCGTGTGGAGCTCCACGTTTCTGTAGCTAGCTTGCTGGCACTCAAGCAAACCCATTATGCAGGTCTCTCTATACAACACCACGGCCATTTCAAATGCCTAAAGATCTCAGTATCCTTCCATAGGTACGTTGCAGAAACTGTTGCCCCTGTGAAGTTTCATCCACCTTTGTATAGAGGCTCCTGGTTTCCAGAATCAGGGATGAGAGAGCTGTAAAGACAGAGATCTCACGTATTCTACAGGGCCATCTGAAACAAATTTTGAGGTTTATTTTTAATTTTTTTCCTAGTTTTTGAGTGAAATGATGAAGTACAATGGGTTTGTTCTTCGCTTCATAACTGGCTGAGTGTATTCAGGTCCTCAGCCAGAACTCTCCCAATAATGTCCATCTTTGTTTTGCACTCTCAAGGTACTGATTTGAAGCAGTAGAAACATGAAATAATTTAATTAAAAATGCAAAGAAGAAAAGTAAAGAGAACATACAAAAACCATCAATTTTCTTAATCAAAAAAGCTGTAAAACTTCCTAAAAATATGTGTGAATACCCATTTGAGGAGAGACATTCCCCCCAGACTTTGTTTCCTTTGCCCTAAAACTGTCAGACATGCAAAACAATTAAAACCTCACCATTTCCATGTTTAAAACTTGTTTCTCTTCATACTTACTTGTACACAGATTTAAGGAGGTTACTTCCACCCTGACATGGCCTAACCTTAAAGACTCTGAACTAAGTCTGCTGAAATTTAAAAGTATCAAAGTTTTGGGTAAAATCCGTGCTCCGGTGAGTTAATGATAAAAACGTTAGCTGGCTTAATTAGAACCAGGAGTTCACTGTTTTGTGCCTTGTAGCCATGCGCAAGAAGTGCCTCACCTCTTAGGACACATTTCTGTATTAAGGGCTTGATCCAGAGCCCGCTCGAGTGAGTCTGAATCTTTCCATTAACTTTAGGCCCCCAACGCCAACACAAATTTCCTGTAGGATTTTGGAATGACTCCCACCCGAACACTTGCGGTTCCTTCCTCGTTTTCATCCCGTGTGCATCCACAACACAGCAATTAAACCAGCAAAGCTGTGGGGCATTTTTGTTGGTTTGTCTTTTTTTCCACTTTCTCCTTCTCCAAATGAAAAGCTCGAGGGAATTCCTGTGCTGCTCTCCCTGGGGTTCAGTCTCTGCTTGGTGGGAACGTTTTATTTCCAGTAATGACATTTGTAGTCACATGTGCACCCAGGGAGGAGATGAGACCCCTGTTGTGCCTAGCGGAAAAGATGAAAGAAGCCTCTTGTAAATATATCTTGCACCTCGTGCGTGTCTAAGAAGGTTCCATATAAATAGCACCATAACTTTTGCACTTGATGGCACTTGAGCACACTATAAGCAGCAACAGGTGGGAGGCATGTTTGAACAATTGAGCGGGCTGTAATAACCGTGGTTAGTAGGTCTATTATGTTTCTAATGCAAATTCCACACGCATATTTGGTTATTTCAAACAGGTTGGGCTTTCTGACTGGATTAGGGGGCTGTTAGACAGGCTAGACAATGCGAGTCTATGGTTTTAGAAAGAACGAGTAAGATGGATTTTGTTTAAGCGATTTCAGGGAGGAGAAGTAAGGTGGAAGAAGTGCCAGCCACAAAGCCATTTTGTTCAGCTGAGTGATGATGGGCAGCTAAAATGTTCACACTTTGTATTTCACACAGGGTTAATGCTACCCTGAATAGCTATTTCCCCCCAGGATTGCATAGTACTGCAGAATGTAAAAGGAAAACTAAGTTTAGAATTAGGATATACAAGGGAAAAAATGCAGATAGGTTTTTGGCACTGGACTGCGTATGAAATCCAAGCCAAGAGCGCTTTGCATTTTCTAAAGATATTTGGAAGTGAATCGAAATTACAGAAATGCCTACCTCTGGGAACCGGAGAACAGGGCATAGGAATCTGGAGAACTGGAAAAAAAATAAAAGACCACAGCCAAAAACTTCATGTGGCTCAGCACTTGGTGGTATAATGTTGCTCAGCAGGACAAGAATCACAGTCCCTGCACCACAGCCCTCATTGTGAGTCAGGGAGGAAGGTTATTGTCTGTAGTGCCTTTTCATGAAAATCAGGAAGACAATGAAGGGAAGCATTCTTGCTTTTTGAGATTAACGGTAATTCATTAATTGCAGTGTTTGATTTCTGAATTAGAAACGTATTATAAAGAAAGAACTCAAGAACTAGAGTCTGTAACTTTCCCATTCCTTCAATCTCAATCAACACCACATCCTATATAAAATGAAATTCCATATTCTGGAAGACCTGCATGGAGGAAAGTAAATGACATATTGTTAAAAGTACTGATCCCAATTATCCCCAAAAGCTCAGCTCTGCTGAACTGTACAGACCCAGATTTTAAAGGGGCACAGAGAAACACATTTCCCCTTATGCTCTTTGCCCTTAAACAAAACTGATGTTAGTATGTGCTTTATTTTTGCTCTGGACATCTTGATATTCTCCAACTGGAATTTGCGGTTAGTTTCCAAGCAGATAGAACGGGTCAAAAAACCCAACACTGAAAGCATAGGAAAATCTCAGTGATGTTTTTATTTTTCAAGATTTGAAACAGACTTATCTGATTGATTAAGTGTAACGTCAGGTGATATTTTATGACCTTTCCCCTAAAACAATGAGATTGTTTTATTTATTCTTCAGTTATCCAAAGCAAGCGTTTTGTAAATCAGCCATTTTTTAATAAAATAAGATTTTATTTCACTCAGAAAATAAGATTGAATTTTCCAGTTTATTTAAAACCTAAAATAAAATAAAACAGGCTGTTCCTATTTCAATAGCTATGTTGATTTAGAAAAAATATTTTGAAAAGAGAAAACCCTCCAAAATGATAGGGAATCAATCACTTTTGTGATGGATTTCAATGAGAGGTAATTCTTTAAACATAAATGTTTATACTTGAACACGTTCTGCCTGGCTTTACTCCTGGATAAGTAGTAGTTCATTTTGCAGGCATTGACTGTGCAGGCTTCAAACCTACACAGTAGAAGCCAGTGGGAGTCTTGGTACTGACTTACTGGGAGAAGGATTAAGCTCTCAGACGTTATATTGATGACTGTCTTGGAAATAAACTGTCAGTATAAACTCACCAGACGCAAGGCAGTGGTTTGATCTCATAGGTGTAAGTGTGTGAACCACGTCTCCTCTTTGGTCCTTCTCAGTGATGTTCCTGTAGAGTACCTGTCATCAAGACCCTGTTCAAGGGACGCTGAAGAGGACTAAAAAAATCCAGTGAGGTCTTTTCTTCTTTGCAATCTTGTTTAGAAAAGGGAATTTGTAGAGTTTTTTCTGATATCCATGAAAAATTAAGATGCAAATTGGCCTGTAGCCAATAACATTTCCTTGTATTACGTTAGTTTAAGAAATGCAGTTACTAGTTTTGAGTAACACAGTCCCTGGAAGTGAAGTTCTCTTAACATGCATGACAGTTATAAAACAATATAAATTTCCACAATTTGCCCTACTTACTTTTCTTCCTGCCTACTTTTTGTGGAGAGACTTCCTCTAAGGATGAGGGGTAAATTCCAGTTTCTTTTTCACTTAAATCTTGGCTTTCAAGGAGTCTTAAGTCAGGCTACTCTGAAAATGGTTCTTACCTGTCTAAATCACTTAAGCCTTGCAAGACTGAGCAGAATAATGCCTAAATACCTTTAAGAATCTGGAACCTTGTCAAGAACTGTGATAGTGGGCTTTGACGTGAGGACCAGTCCACTGAGAACTGGACTGAGATCACTAAGCAATGTCGGAAACATGTGATAGAAAAGGGATTGGTCTCATATCACCAATTATGTTACTCAAACCACTTATATGACTGTATCATTTAATAAATATCAGATCCAGCTAAATCCCAAGTGGAAAGGTTTACATCTGTACCCTGCAGTTCTATCTCCACTACAATTTGCAGTAAAACTACTTAGAACTGTTCAAATAAATTCAATGGGATTAGTGAAGCTATGGTCCAATCTTGATTTCACTAAGGATGTGACATGATGGACTCAAGTTGCTACACAAGAAATTCTAGCTCAGTATAAGAGAAAACTTGAGTCATGGTCAAGCACCGGAAGAGGTTGCCCAGAGGGGTGGTGGCATCTCTGTCCTTGGAGATATTCAAAACTGTCTGGGCAAGGCTCTGGGCAGTCTGGTCCCATTGCACCTGGCCCAAGCAGGAAGACGGGCTGGAGACCCCAAAGACCCCTGCCTACCCCAGGGATTCTGCAGCTCAAAGTCCTTCTCCCCAACAACAGTGTAAGGTAAGAAATGGGATGTACATGTTTCTCTCATGTATAACACTTAAAAAGTTCCAATGCTTCCACATCACACAGCATTTCATACTCAAAAAGACATGATTCATATTTTCACTAACAATAAATTTTGGTAATTCTCCTTCAGTTTCTAGCTGGCTAAGAGTTAAAGCTGAGAAGTTCTCAGGAGCCCAGTGCTGGGATTGTAGGGGGTTCCATCTGGTTTTCGTCTCAGAGCTGCCTTTTAGCCAGCCTGTGCTCCTCTTGCTTTCACCTGGCATGGCTGTTTGCCTCCTCTGCATTTGAGTACATTAGATACGGGCTGTGGGGGATTTACCGTGCTGCTGGCAGTACCAGACAGAGAATAGCTTTGTAACCGTATACCTGTCTTCCAGCAGAGAATATCTTTGATGAAGATCTTTGCAGACTAATGTACATGTAAGAACATAACCTTTCAATGCATGCCTTTCATTAACGTTAGTGATAGTGATGCATGTGCTATGAGGAGAATAGTGAAGCCTGTGTATGACGTGCGTGTATCTCTGTGTGCAGAGCCAGACCCTTCCTTGTTATAAATCTGTGTAACTTAAATATTACTTTATCATGCCGTGCTCATTTACATCAGCCAAGGAGAATCTAACCTATGGCATTCTCAAAAGTATATACTTCTGGAGTAATAATATCTGTAGGTCATCAAAATCTATCCATAGCTCACTGGCTCCTGCTATCTCAAAACTAAACCCAGTGGTCAAAAGTCAACATTTAAGGGCATGTGTCCTTGGAGAATTATTTCTGAATGACAAAGTTGAGCTCTAAAGTCATGAAATTTATCTGCGTTGCATCTCAGTAACTAGAAATGTGCTGAGCTCTTTGGATATTTGGCTAAACACATCAGCCAGATGGTTCCCCAGTGGGCAGAGCAGTGAGAAACATTTTGAAAGATTTGCACGACATCATGTTACATGACGTCATGCTGCCTCGTTCAGAAGAGCCATAAAGAGGGCCTGAACCTCACAGAAGCTATCTGTTCCAGGCACTCAGAGGCTGCCTAGCAAACGAGCGCGTAGACTGTGTCTACGGTATTACAGCAGAAATGGGCTGGGAATGAGCGAATGGCAAACAGAAAGAAATCCAAATATGCCTTTCTGATGGCAGGTCTCTATAAATACCTTCCATTATGCTTTGAATGACTTTCAAAAATCATGTGTTAACAAAGGTGGGAAAATATCAGTTCCCAGTGCACAACCCAGCATTGAAAAGACAAAACATCAGGCATTTCAGAGGAGATCTGTTTTACTTATTTATAGCATATTAAAGACTAAACATAATGCTTTTAGTTGAAACCTGTTCCTAAACATTCCTGCAGGATCCCAGCCTACAGTAGTTCTCCCAGAATTATATTCAGCAGTTGACTACTAAAGAAATGTTCTATTATTAACCAACATGTAATTAGTTCATTAAAAAATACCTCAGCTGAATACTGTGTAACATAATACACCCTACTACTAGAGTGAGGAGATTTCAGGCTCGGCACAAATGGAAGTGAAATTACAGTGCAAAGAAGTGGAAAGGAGATAGTGCCAGCTGGCAGGGCACTAAGTGTTTCAAATTACTGTATGTTTATGACCTCTGTGTTCTTAAACAAAATTAATTAGATTATGCTATTTGAGAATCTTGGAATGCAGTGGCCACATGCCAGTCTTATCTGAACCACACATCTTAAGTTTAATTAAGATGTTTTAAATTTCTCCAGGTATTCCTTTTATACACACATGTGTGTGTTTAAAGTGGTGCCTGTGGGAAGTGATAAACAACAGATTGAGATTCCTGAGGTGTGTTTAAGGTGGCTGCTTGCTTAATAGGACTTGAGGGCTAAATCTATGAAAGGGCTTGGATACGACTTCAATGCTCACCTGCTACTTTAAGCCCCCAGTCAAAAATTCTGACCCCTCAGGACCCTTGTTCAGCTGCTCCCTAAGTGTGGGACGTTCACACTTGTTGTAGGCAACTAAGCTTTCAACGTTAAAGTTTTCTATGTGCTTGAAATTCTGCTTCTTAGTGTAGCAAGTCCCTTTGCCTTATTAGTGCTGCTAATTTAGCACCTCTCCCATGCTGAATTGGGTTAACCTTCACCAGTCTCCCTGCAGGCTGGGAGGTGCTGTGGGGGTACCCACCAACAGATTGAGCTCCACTGAAAAAAGGAATGAAGAAGGTGGATGATGATGCTCCTCCCTGATGCTGCTCCCAAGGTCAGAGCCTTATCCACCTGTGCTACGAAGGGACAGGTCCACTTCTCTGACCAAGGAGATTTGAATCCTCACCTACCGTGTCACAAAGAGCATCCTCACCATCAGAGAATGGTATCTGATGATGGTATAAGAGGTACTTTTGGAGAGAGTAACCCTGGCCAAGTGGGTCAGAGGTGTGAAAGAAAGGAGATGAGGAAACGCTTACTGCTCCACCAAGGCTGACATGTTAATTGGAGCAAGGAACAAAGGCTTTGTCCCTTAATCATCCTAATGAATGTCATTCCCGCTACTTTTTCTGACACAGTGAACACTGGCCAGTTCTGAGGAAAGCAGAAAAAGCTTCAAGAAAAGGTGAGAAAGCCCTTTGCCTGAAGAACCCCAGAGACTGGGTGGTAATGCATATTCCAGCAGAAAGTGAATTGTGTGCTTAAATTTCATCAGGCTTACAACATCCTCGTTGCTTACGCTAAATGCTGAGCGATGGTGGAGACACACTATCACTGTATACTCCTCTGGGCATGCTTTGAAAGAAAGAACAATCTTTCTTTCTTCCATCAGTTTCGAAAGAATTCAGACGCCTATCTTTTACAAGACATTTCAGGACTTTGAATTCTCAGGAGAAACATTGAGGGGGGGGGACGGGGGACGGGGAATGAGAAGCAAAAAAACCCTTTAGAACTGAAGTGGAATTTAAACTACTCTTTAACGTTGATGTTTACCAGTGGGTAGTATTGTGGTTTCCCACTCGACATGATGGTCTTTTTGGAGCCCACTCTCTTGGGCATGTAAAACTCACCACGTGCTTAAGTCCCTGTGTCAGGGCTCCTGGTTCTCCTGGGGGGCTGAGTGCCGATGCCTGCCTGTAAGCCTGGATAGATGTGCCGAGCTAGTGCCAAAGCAGAGCTACGGGGAATGTTTGTAGCTCACAGGTTTTCTGCTCGTAACAGTACTACTCAGCAGTTCAGTATCGTTTTACATGCTTAGTGCACCAATCAAACGTGTAAACTCAGAGAGACAACTACTTGTATGAACAGCCCCTTTAAGGGCTCGCTCTCCAGTCCTTGCTGGACAGGCACTTTAATACAATTCTACTTCCTGCCGTTCCCGATTAACAAATGGCAAAACTGAAATATTAATCACTGTCATACAAGAAATCTGTGTCAAAGCCTGTGTTGCAAGTCAAGACTTCCCCTGGCCTCCAAATTTCTTATTCCTCTGTGTACCACTGAATTGGTAAAGAAAGTGTAAAAAGAAATCTTTGTGACTGTTAAGTAGCTGCCATTTTGGCTAAGAAAAATAGATCTGGTTGCTCAACATTACCTGTTCAGACTAAAGGGACCTCTGCTCAATAAACACGGAACAAAGCAGTCGTCTGTAGCAAATACGCATTAGTTATCAAAAGTGATAGGAAAGTTCTTAAGGGCCACTGCTGTGAAAAATTAATCATCTTAAAACTTGATCATACGTTCCCTGAAACAGCTGGCTACTTCTCCCCAGGATTTGGTTTCAATAACCTTATGCTGAAAATGTCTCTTTAATATACCTTACTGAATTAGATTAAAACAGTTTATTGCTCTGATCTCCAGAATTTCTTACATTTTTGTTGTGAAGAATGCAACACAGGCAGCAGATTAAGCCGATTTAGTTGTTTCTCTTAAACACATTCTCAGATTTATTTGTTTCCTCTTGACGTGCATTTTCTTCTCAAAATGTTACCATCCTCTGGTTGTGGCCCGCTATCATAAAAGATGCTAAATCAGTGTAAGACTTTACAAAAGGAACCCCCTACAACATAGAACTCATGTTCTATGTTGTAAATTACTTACTATACTTTTTAAAATCACAGAATGACTTCTTTGTGGAGCTCACTTAAATGAAATTGGAAATAAGATGGATACTTTGGAGCAATCTAAAAACTATGAAAGTCATGGGGATCTTCATAGGGATTCCCAACATTCAAACTTTATGCTTTGTCATAACATCAGCTGGGTGCCACTATCCCTTTTCATGTGAGAGCCTATAGACAGTGTCCTTATTTGCAAAGAAAAACTTTTCACCAGCTACTTTTTCTTGAGTTTTTTGTTTTGGATTTTTGATTGTTTCCTTGGGGTTTTTTGCCTATTACCCACAGCAGGGTGAAAAGCTAGCTAAGAAAGGTAAAGGCAGTCTTCTGCACATAATGTTGAACATGCTTGAACTCCCACGATCTTCCTAGGCCTTCCTCGTACCTATTCCTAATCACTCCTGGATGAGAATCGGCTGCTTCACGGTCTGCATCTCTGAGTCAGAATAACAGGAAGAATGCATTGTGTTGGACTGGTACAACTCTTTTACCCTGTAGAAGTGTGTTACTTCACTAAAACATTATAGTTATTTCCTCCTCTTTGACAGGGACTTTTCAACTGATAGATCAGCAAATAAAATGCCTCTGGAACAGAAAGGGAATAAAAATGACTCTGGCAGAATACTGTGCTGTTGACAGGTGATTTTTCTAAGAAAAGTACTTGCCTAGGGGTAATGGGCATAATTGGATACTGTTTTACTCCAGTTTAATGCCAGGTTTTGCAGACTCAAACAAGGCCCTTTGAATTCAGCAAGCCATTATTTAAAATAGAAAACAATTATCTAGTGTTCTGGCTGATGTCTGGTAAAAAGTAATTTGATTAATCAAATATGAGAATGAGAGGAAGTGTTGGTGTTGGCTCGTCCCAGCAATTTCCAAACAGTAGAGCACAGTAGTTATGCAACACATTTCCATGCAATGAAAGACATTTTTTCCCATGTTGTAAAACGGACGATACTTATATCATTGTGGTAAATCTATATAAGGGGGGTACTGGTTTCCATTGCTTTCATTTTTTATACTGACATCTGGACAGTTTCAGTGTAGCCAGAATTAGTCCCACAAGCTTAACTTTTGTTCTTTCTCTCATGGCTGTCTTGCTCCTGGAGAAGTCAGGTCCTTGTTGCCTTGGCTAGCAGTAGTCTGATTTGGAAAATTTATATGAAATATGTTCAAAGTCAATGCATTAACAAAAGCTGTGGGAAATAGAATGTGCTCAGGATCCAAAAGGCACAAAAGTGAAGATGGGTCATGGGCCAGTCATGCAGAAACAGAATCTCTGCCTCAGGTTTCAAGGCCGTGTACCCTTCCACTCACACAGAAAAGGAAAATAACATCAGAATGACCCTGACTCTTACTTAAAAGATAAAACCTCCAAGCTCAAAAGACTATGGAGTGAAAACCAGCATGCTGAGGGTAAGTCTTTCAAATTTCTCCTATGTCTACTTCTGTTTCAGATCCAAAGAACTTTTATACTTATTTTTCTGGTCAAGTAAAAGATTCTTTTCCCCTTCTGGCCTTGCTTCCTTCCCCCCCTCGCCCGCCCTTCTCCATCCTGAAACTCTCACTTGCTCATTCTTGTACCTATGTTTATTCTTACAGATTCTATGCTTTTCATTTTTTCCCTCAAACTGCAGAATTTTTTTTTTTTTGTATGCCATTAAAAAGTAAGAAAAAAAAATCTGTGATTCTCCCCAGTTGCCTCCCAGAAAGAGGCAAGTAGTCACAATGCACTCTTCAAGGGCTGAGTCAAAGACACGTGCAACTTCTTTTACAAGACTGCCTCTTACATAAAGGTCTTTTGAAGAGTCTGTTAACAAGGGCGCATGGCTCGTCTCTCGCTCTTTGCAACTGCAATTGCAGGGCCTTTCTGTAAAGCCTGTCTTCAGAGTTGAAAGATGAACTCAGATTATCTCCAGAGCTGGCATACGTTGACATACACACATTTTTGGTCGGCTGTCAGCTGTGCTTGCATGCAGTATTATTCAGAAGAACCCATTTACCTGCATAAACAAGAAGTACTTCAGGTCTTTTCACTTTTACGAGCTCTGGGTTTTATGTATACTACAGGTAGGTTGTGAAAAGTAGCTCTGGGAGGGACTTGCAAAAGAAAACTTTGATGATTTAGAGTATAATAGCTGAGTATCTTTTGACTGTTCAGCAAGTGACTTTATCATAACGTAATCAGTTTTGATCCATTTATAACTGGGACTATTTAAAAATAGGGAGTCTGAGGTACGCCTGCTGACCAACACAGACCAACTTCAGAAAAGGAGTGCTGGACACTATCCGAACTTTCTGTGTATTTCTCACCTCCTTCTTTTACTGAACGAACTGTAAGAAGACCGAGAGCTGAAAAATAAAACCCAACAGTTATTCCTGACCTCACAGCTGCTGGCACTGCTTGTTTGAGTTGTTTTCCAGCCAAAATAATTCACTACTCCGAGCACAACTTTGAAAATTACATGAATTCAGTATGTACAGCCATTGTTATCTAGACCTGTCCCATCGAAGTGTAATGCAATCTTTACTTCTAATTATTACTGGTTTTATCAATGACTGCATATTGGCCACTGTTGAGATCAAAGTCCCATGTATTTTTTGCAGTATAAACATATAATCCATTTACACTTTGGTTCTAAAGATTTTGCAACTTAAATAGACAAAAACATTCTTTTGCAGACAGGGAAAAAAAGCTGAGAGAGATTAAGTGACTCTCTTGAAACCAGGCAAAAAGACTAAGGAGGAACCACAAACTGAATCCAGTTCACTTGAGATCCTGCCTTGTATAATAACCTTAAGACAAATCTTCTTCCACCACTGATTCTTCAGTTACCACTCATTACAGCAGCAACGTAGGCTGTTGCAAATTAGATAAATTTTCTAAGTGATTGTAGTCTACAGTTACAATTACGTAATTCTCTGCTATCACTTTTACCCTTATAAACTCTTTGTTGGTAGCACTTCAGGGGTTTGGGGATGATTTTCTTAATAGAAAATGTCAGCAACGTTTGAGACTCTGACTACGCTGCTGTGCTAGGCTCGCTGGTTTCCGTGAGGTTGCTGTCTCTCCCCATCTATTCCCGGCAGGACGGCTCTTCCCCTGATCATACAGTCAGCAATTCAGAGTATTCTCGGAGTGAATCGGCAAACAGCAGTGGCAGGTCAGACCACCATTATGGGTTCTCCTCTCCTGTCAGGAATAAATTATCACTGTGCTCCCTTGAAGAGCAAGCGGATTGCCTTGGGATGCACAAGAGGCACTTCTGTAGCAGTTGCGTCTCATAAAAATACTCACAAGAGAGACTACCCCTGAGTTCTGTCATAAGGACTTCATTCTCTCCTTTCAGTCCCAACCCCGTTCAGACACTGAGCACAGAGGCATTTATTAATACCAGACATTGTAGGTTTCCTATCGTTTTATAAAGATGACATTCATGCTGACTGTTAGTTTAAGCTTTAAAAGGAGAGAACAATAGGATTACTTTTCCAAAGCAAATATAACTACTCAATATTGTGATTATAGTTTCCATGCCTGAACCAATGAAAGGTCACAGTTTCCTCAATGCTTGAAGAGGATACTAAGCCGTGGAAAAAAATGTGGACTGATATATATTTGCTGAGAACAATATAGGATTGTTGGTAGACACTCCCTGAGCACAGCTAGCAGACATTGTGCAGATGTTCTGTGGGCTTGTTCGGAACGGGCATGAACAGTGTTTAAAAGCCACTAAATAATCTTAAACAGTTGTAGCTAAAAGATCTGCACAAAGCTTGCCAGAGTTCCCAACTGCAAAGAAGCCCCTTCCAAGAGCACTCTGTCCTGGTCTTCGCCATGATGGGCAAACAGCTGGCAGGGACTGCTGCCGATGCAGAGAGGGATTCACGCCTGAGGATCAGTCAGCCGTGATGGTAAGACACACGCAAGAAGAAATACTTGTGTCGGTCTCACTCATAAGGGCCCATGCTGAGACTGGTGACAGCTCACATGGGAAGAGATACCTTCTGCTTCAAAGTTAACAAATATAAACTGAAGAATAGCTTTTTCATCCCCCCCCCCAGAATAAGTAGCCACTCTCTGCTGTGCTGTCCAAGCCAACAGCCTTGGTGGAAGACCTTTAAATCAATCATCATCTTCTTTTTGATATTTGACTAATCCCAGGTAAGGAGGAAGCCAAGGCCTTACACAGAGTAATTATGCTTGCAGAGCCACCAGACACAAACGATCAAAACCTTGAACGCAAAATATGAGAAGATTGACTTAAAAAAAAAAAAAAGGATTTTTATTTTTAAAAATGCATGTGTGAATCTTTCTGTTTCCCTTCTGACTTCTGGGTCTCCTGGGTTGTTTTTGCAAACTTCTGCTTGCAACCAGATATGTAAAGCAAAAATATTTTAAATCCCTGCATCTAACTGCACTAGAGCTTGTTAATGTCTTAAACTCAGGAACTAGCCAGCTAAACTATGCAGGGAGATTATATATCAGATGTAGTCCATGTTTTGGGTAGAAATATTCATGAATTTAAAGAAATTCTCATTTCTAAAGCTTTTCTGCTCCCACCAAATAAAGTTTCTGCTTGTGAAAAACAGACGTGATCAACACTTCCACTCTGTAAGCAATAGATTACCTACCTGTAGAAATAAACAGCCAGTGTGCAATAAAGTCTATCTTCATTTTGGTGCTAGGTAGTCTTGGTTTCCAGTTCATAGCTTATGCTGTCCCTTCTGTCTCTTCCTCTTGATACTGTGATCTCTCTCTCAAGGTGATGTCAGCAACAGATTTAATCATTGTATCACTAATACTGGGCAGCTGAAAATGACAAAACCAGTGCATTACCAGCTTACTCATGAAGAGAAAAAATAGAAGAGAGCATCTACCAAGGACACAGAAGGTAATGGACAGAAAGAGAAGTCCAGATACACTTCTGTCTACACAAAATAATAAACAGCTCTGCAAAGGAGGCCAGTGCAGTGACAAGAATCTCCGCTAGAGCTGCTAGGGGAAAAAGAGGTGCACGATCATAGACTGGCATATAGTAAATTCAGGTTTTGGGTAATAAGAAGGAGACAGCAGGTGCTGTGAAGAAACATCATCAAGACCAATGATGATGAGCATCATCATCAAGGTAAGCTCACATGCACCATCAATAGAAAACTGGAAAAAAGATTTTCTGGAGGATTACTGACCTGTTCCTGCTCATTCAAATTCCTGCTCTTTGTCCCCTAAATTGGGATGAGGTTATGATCAACCCTAAGTATAGACTGGCTTGTGCCCACATCACCAGAGTAACAGTACTGGGAATGATTTGTAGCCCATAGAAAGAAGAAATATCTTGGCTACTTCTTGCTCTCTGGCCTAATTTGTCCTTCTGTTTGATCTGTACCCCAGACCAACACAAGGTCAAGAAAAGAGTCCCGTTGTGACCTCGCCATACCTTTCAGCCACACATGCGTGTTTGTGGCTGGGGAGCACCACATGTCTCCTTTCAGTGCCTCAACTCAGGGCTCCCAGAGCTGCGTGCCATCATACATGGCCCAGTGGATGAATGGGGACTTCGTTCCCTTGTGAACCAGTGCAGAATGGGAACCAGCCTCGCTGCAGCTGTGTTCTCATACAAGCTTTCCTGGCATGTGAACAACACAGGCATTTCTCATGGTTTCATTTCAGACCTTCTGCAAAGGAGGCAAAGTCACTGACTCCTAGAAAGGCAAAGGAAGAACACAGAGCCAAGCTTTTAGTGCAAATTAACAGTGCTGTATAAAGTCACTATATAATACTTTGTTATTCTGTATCCATGAGTCTGGCAAGAGCTGCCAAAATGTGGAGTGTGAAATAGGATTTTCTTCTATTCCATATGAGACATGGCTAAATAAGCAGAAAAAGGGGCTGAGCACATATGGATGTGACATCTGGGTGGTCAAAGAGAAGCTGCCTGTAAACTGGACCTCCTTCAGGAGCAGCTGCCTGAAGACAAGGCTAAGCCTTAGCACCCTTCAGTTGTTTCAAATAGTGAGGCACAACATAACAGGATTTTGGACTTGCCTACCCCATGAGGAGTATTGACAAATTCAAGTGGTCACTATCACACCCAAAGTACATTTTATTATGTTTAGGCATAAGGCCGATGAACCCCTTAATTATTATTGCATCTGTTTATACAGAAATCATGTCAGTCTAGCTAAATGAGTGGATATTTGGCCAGTGTTTCTGCTTCCTTTCTGATGCAGAAATTTCTGGCGTTGTTTCCAAAACTTCGGCAGAGCCATCAGAACAGCAGTAGGGGACAATTTGGCAGAGTGAGACCATGTGGCCGCGAGTCTGGAGACCTGGGTTCTGGTCTGGGCTTTATCACAGATTTCCTGTGGACATGGGATAAATCACTTAATCTCTCATTCCCTTACTTTCCTCTTTTGTAGAAGAAGGATGATAATAATCACCCATTTAGCAGGGGAATTGTGAGACTAAGGTAATTAACGTTTCTAAACTCTGTCGATGTCCGTAAGCGTAACCACTAAATAAGCAAAATGTATTACGAGTATTATTTATTTTACTATGTGAATATTGCCAAAGCCTGTAAATTTCCCTCAGAGTTTGCAGATGAATTAGCTGTTCTCCTAAATACCCAAGTGAGAAAGAAACTATCGCCAAAGAAACTATCGCATCGTGCTTGAAGGAAGTAACTAATGAATGAACAGTTCACACTGGAAAGGTAGAATCTAGATTTGAAATCCAGCCATCTGATGTTCACAGGGCACTGTCTGTGAACTAGCTGGTGGTGTAGAAACCAACAATTATTTTGGAAGAATCCATGATCTACTGATGTACAGTTTACTAACTGGAAAAATAAATATTAGATGTTACTAACTAATTATATGTGTTGGTGGATTTCCCAAGTTCTGATAACAACTTACGGCTGAAGTGCTTAACTAAATATTTATCCACTATGTTATTATTGTCCTCATGAAGCCTTCCTTTTAAAATAAAGTACAAGCACGGTCTGGCACATAGTAAAAAACCCAGTGTATTTTTTGTCTTCATCAAAATTAATTATTTTTATTTCTCAGTTGCTTCGTTGTCATGACTTTTTCAGGATTTTATGGATAAACTCCATTGATAACATTTTTAATTTGATATATTTCCAAGGGTTTTTTGATAGAATCATTTAACAGAATGGAAATGTAAATACCTGCTGCCACAAATAATTTTTAAGACGTTAATTTCTGATAGGACTAGTGGCATGAACCAGTGTATTTATATTACTCATATGTGCAAAACACTCAGAACTTCACAGATCAGATAGTGTACCTGAAAACCAGAAAACATTAACATCTGCTAAACACTCATATGAATATCAGAAGTTCCCAGTATTTCACAGACATTAAAGTTTCCTGCTTTACAATATCCAGGTACCCTAATCTACTTATTATACAACCATAAAGCAAGGGATTTGGAATGTAAACTTTCAAAAATATATAGAGGGAACTTGTTCCAAATTCAAGAGGATGCTGCAGACCTCCCTGCTGGGGAGAAGATACAGAAGAGCAACTGCAGAGCCTAGCTCACAGGTCTCTCACGCTGTTCCAAGCCTGTGTTTAATATGTTGCGACTACTATTTCACATCTCTTTCAGAGCTTTGTCTATTCTGCTTTTCCATTTTAAGATTTCTCTCAAACATATTTGTCTGTGTGATTGCCATTGAAGGCTGTAAGAACCACAAAGCAAAATTGACCCTCTACCCTGTGCACTCCCTCACTTCACTCTGCATCAAAACTGTGCTCCAACAATTTTTTCAAACATAAAATCGAAGCTCCAAAGAATTGTTCACCATGGTATAAGTAATAGTAGAACGAGATTTAATCATGATTGTCAAACAGGTTAAGTCACGTCGATACTACCACCATGTACAAAAATATAGAGGATTTATAATCAAGAAGGAATTGTGAAAGTAAGAAATACAAAGATTTTAAAACAGCACAAAATACCAAGCCTATAAAAGAATGGGTCATCAATATGGAAGCCCGTATTTCGTTTAATTTATGTTAGATTTTAATAACCTTGCGGAGAAAATACTCTGAAGTACATGATTCAAATATTCATATTTTCTTTACACTATTGAATATCATGGGTCCAATTTAACATCTGACTGGAAATGCAGAATACGTTCTGACAGTCTTTATTTCCATGTAATGAAATAAATGGGTTCTTTGCCTTCCCCTCTTCCTCATCCAATTTCCACTACCTCACCTTAGTGTGTAATTCTGTGCTTGAAATGAGAGAAAAGTGGAAAGCGTCTCTTTGTTTTCCAAGGCACCAATGCAGCAAGATGCAAACTTCTGGTATCTGGTATTCAGTAACCCTTATCTTAAGTGAATGGATGAATAAATGCAATGCTATGAGTGCAAAGTCCAGCAGAAGGTCAAAAGGGGTGCCCCTTAAGTCCTTAAAATGAAGTACAGATGGAACACAAGTGACAGATAGCATTATACGTATCGTCAGGGAAACAAACGGTATTCTGTAAGAAACTTGGTTTCAGTTAGCACCACATCAAGGAATAATCATGAGGAATTACTTTGCAAATTACCTTAAGCTAATTTAAAACAAGGCTTCTCACTGACGGGACATTCATCCAAACTTCAGTACATAGCGTTGCACATATTGCCATTGCTATGTCGGCAGGACTCCAGAAAGCTACATAGCTTCTGCAGCATGGAGAAATTAATCACAGTCCCCAGTCTGATGGTTTATCATCCAGATTTACATATGCTTCAGACAATAAATCAGGCAAGCAAAACCCATTAACCTTATGTGATCAGATTCTGATCTAACAAGTGTTAAATATAATGGAAAACCTGTACTTGATAGTTTGATTGCCTTTTTGTTGGCTATGATAAACTTGATGTACGGATACTGGTGTATTCCTTTTTCAAACATTTTCCCACCTTCCACTGATCAAGTAGGCGTGATTTCACCATCACTTGGTGGCAACAGAAAGAATAAATTCTTCCTCAAGGGCCCAGAACCAAAGAGATTTTCAGGGGAAACTTCTCTTAAATTCTTTTTGCAGAGCCTCTGTGTTAAATGAGAGAGCAATGAAAGATCTGCACTCACTGCTCTCCGAGTATTTGGGAGTGGAATTATCCTGTACAAAGAGAGAGTGCCTGCAGCTGTCGGAGCAGAGCTCAGAAAAATATGCCAACATTTTCACAGTGCAAGAGCAGATGTGGTTGAAATTGTTGACATGAAGCAAGGGCACGAGGTCAAATGCTGATTTTCCCTATCAGTTTTTTCAAATGTCTTTTCCGATTAAGGCAAGGATGGTACTTGGCCAGCGAATACAACGCAAGTCTTATGAAAGGCATAATTGGTCAGGGAACAGAAGCTAGTGTAACGTATTCCAGCTCGTAACAATGCTGCCTGATGTATAATGCTTGGTTTGATTTTTATTTCGCTTTTTAAATGTTATGGGTATGTAGTACAAGGCCTACTCTCAGTCTTATGAATGCACGTAAACACTCATTAATGTTAATGGGAAACATGTATGATTTTCAAGGAAAACGTAGACCTTCCCTCCCCGCTCCACGCCCTATTTTGCTCGGCAGGGTTGGAGGGGAAAACCCCATAGGCATCCTGCTTGAACCGGTGGTTTTGATCGTCACCATTTTTTTACAGAAATTTCATATACTTTTTACAGAAGAAATGTCATCTCATGTTTCCTACTGAAATATGAGATATGACTGTCGGACAACAGCTATGTGTACTGGGCTGACCAGGAAGCCAGCATGTTAGCAGTCCTGAACACTGCCAACCATAAACAGAAGGGGGCAGACCCCTAGAGAGGAGGAGACTAGGTTAAAAAGTCAAGTTGAAAAAAAGCAATAGTATCCATTAGGATGTTTTATTCATCCTCTTTCCCTTTTTTGAGTCTCAAAGGTATACATGAGTCACAGATTTTTCAGTACAATGTGAGGTTTTTCTAGAAAACTAACTTTTTAAATGAAAACTGAGATTCTCTTTTAATCCTAAAGTTGGGAGAGATGGAACTATCAGGAAAGCATCAAATGTTGTGAGATTCATGATAAAATCTCAGGATTTGGCAAGGCTGCATCCCAGTTTATAGTGAGGAGAAGTCATATTCCAAGCAAGTGTTATTTGCTGCTGAGTACTACACTCCTGGGTCCTGGTGCTCCAGTACACTGCTTGAAGTCAACTGAGCTACACTAGCGTGATACTGGATCAATGCGGTGGTGAACCAGACCCCAACTTTTATTGACTTTTCAGGCAATCTGCCACTTGGCAGGAGAACTTAGATTTAAAACATAAAAGCCAGTTTTAAAGCATGAGGGATTCACTAGTAACGGCAACTGAAAAGCTGAAATTGAAACCAAAAAGGCACAGTACCACATTACCAATTCCCTGAACCATCTTGTCCCTTTTACTGCTTTCTTAATCTCTATGCACTGATCATTAATCATTTTTACTTGAACTTACGAATGAAATAAAATATTCCATAATTTATTTTTTTAAATCATTATTTTGTAAAAGTGGTATTTTAGTTCATGCAACCTTATTTTCTCACAGAACAGATGAGAGTTGCTGTCTACTTTTTCAGTACTCTAGCTTATTTTGAATATTTTCAATATTTTTAACTTCTGGACAAGTGACAAATATTAGAAATATGAGCTGGATTGGGTAGCTTTTGCCAGACAGATTAAATCTCCTGAGAATTTTTTGCTCCCTGCATGGACAAGCAACCAACCATTATTTGCTGGAGTCTGTATGTGCACAGTTCAGTTTTGTTTTTTACAAATTCATGTTTGTGACTTGGACATTTTCCTTCTACAGACATTTTTGTCAGTAAAATTCTGTTGCTCCAGAAAGCAAAATGGAAAGTGCAAAAACATTGTGGAAACAAACAAAATTAGCATTTTGTATTGCAAATTATGTCTACTCTACTAGAAAAATAATACCTTTCCCAAAAAGAAAAGTATCTTTATTCTTGTTTTTTTAATAGTCTCTAAGTGTCTCGTTCCAACCCTATGTTTTGACCGTCTTCAGAAGCAGCCAAGCAGATACCATAGCCTACAGTAGATTTTTAAATATTTTTTGAAAATATTACACTTCAAATGCTTCATTCTAAAAGTGGGTTTTCCTTTGTGTGCAGTCAGTTTCAATGAATCCCAGGTTTTCAGCAACTGGTATTTGTTAGGTGTGGCAGCTGACAGTTCACAGTAACCCTATGAGATGAGTTTGGTGCTTTCCTTAAATTTTCCAGAGGAAAGCAGTATGAATCAACATGTTGTGTTAGTGAGCCCAGTCATTTGCTGCTATAATAAAGAGACCAGGTTTTAAATGGTGATGAAGATTTAATCAATAGCAGTTGAGACAGGTCAGCAAAATAACATGGGGATTCTGAGCTGCTTGTGTTTTACCTTTTCAGGGGTAAAAACAGAAGTCGTAATAATATTGTCACTAATACTGTCAAATGGATACGTTGTGGTGTTTCACTCTTTTTGCCAACCATTTGTGATAAGAAGCCAAGTGATCAGAAGCCGAGTGGTTTTCTCTTGGCCCTACAGTCTCCTATTTTTCATATAAAAAGTGAGCTAGTAGTTTAAGAAATAACCACCAGACAGCACGCACATTCCACAACATTGCTCTGTGTTGAAAAAAACTGTGGCTGGAGGATGGGCTCCTCATGGTGAGAGCAATTAGAGAGGCAAATGTGGTAACCTAACTGAAGACTTGCAATACATGGAATGCCTGTAAGGAGAACAAGGATCGGTATCTGAACATCCTATCCTAAATTTTTACTGTGGCAGCACCCTGAAATAAAACATGGAGACCAAAATATGGATGGTTCAGGTAGGGAGACAACTGATTCAGACGGAACTAAAATAAGTCTCTAAGACTCTATAAAAGGAGAAAACATCAGATATTACTTGTTTATTAGGAGCTGATTTTTCTCAGCCAAGCATAGTGTCTAAATCTGTGTGTAACCAGAGACAGACAGGGTCACAACTGGCTGAAGGCTCAAGCAAAAATCTACATTAATAGTGCTAAGTAGAAAAAGCAAAAGAGGTGCCCAAGCTTGAAAATCAGTAAATAAAAATAACTTGAAAATACATTTCAACTTCAAGGAGCTCCAGTGTGGGCTATGGCAAAGAGCCTGAGATTTGTTTGCTGTTCTGATTGTAAATTTGTGTGGGAGCTGGGAGAAGAAAGGAGATAATGTCTACATGGCATACCTCACCCTATACATGCCAGTCTCATTTTATTCAGTGGAACATTCCTTTCTTCTAGTCTCTGTCTTATCTATTTAGATAGCAAACTCTTCAAAGTCACGACCATTTCTTGTGAAATCTGTATTTCTGCATTTGCAAGCATGCTGAGGCCCGTAAGAGCTAATATATAATATGCCATAACAAAAATAATAGAAGGTCTCATGAAGTACAAAGGCCTTCAAGAGTATGGAAAAAAAAAATTAATGTCTTTTCTGGCTTTTAGTTCATAACTTTCTGTATTTCACTGGCTGTATAATAGACAACTTAAGCCAGTCATGGTGGAAAACAGCAGAAATAGCAGAAATTTATCAAAGTGACTTTTTCAGGCAACTTAGGAGAAGTATCCTTTTCACCCTTTACTCTGGACCCACTCTACTAATTTTTCATATAGTCATTTCATTATTTGCATCACACACTTCAAAATAATATGGAAAAGGAAAGACTCTTTATGAGGCAGTAGTCTCCAAAATCAAGGAAGTTATTTGTTTTCAGTTGGGCATACTGGTTTGGCTGAGAATTTCAGAGACATGGTAGGTGCCAGTTTTGTAACTGCTCATTGACTTTCCTAGATGTTCTACCTCATTAATAGATCAAAACAATAGTTCTAAATTTAACTGATTAGGAAACAGGAAGAAAGTTGACTGAATACATTGTATGGAAGGGCTATAATCTGCAAAGGCTACAAAAGGGCATTTTCTAGCTGAACATTTGCAGTGCTGTTTTTAAGAACTCTGGCTCTTTAGAATACACAAAGAAGCAGATAACAAAGCCTCAAGGCTAAAAAATTCCCTGTTCCATTACTATATCACTGGCCAACACATGATGAAATTCAATTTGTACCCTAGACAGAGGAAAACAAATCCATCAAGATGGTGATAAAACAGCTGCCAAGATACAACAGTTCGTGATATCGATGCTTGTTGCTACACCAAATCCAGAACATCACAGCCTTTCAGTTCCTCTTTCTGCCCATTAATCTAAATAATAAAGCCAATGGCAGTTGAATGCAGTATTTTTAAGTGAAACGATTACCAAGGAAAGTCCAAGAATCAACTTATTTTTTAATGGGATTAAACTGTTGACTGAAACATAGAAAGGAAAAAGGAAAAGTAATGGTAAACCTGGCTGAAAAACTTGTTTACATCTCTGTAATTTCCTGTGTTTCATCTGGTTGTGAACTCCAGAGGCTGAACTATTCCTTTGGGCTTCAGCATGTTTCTAAGTTTTCTCTCTGTTCCCAAATATCCACATTTAATGGCTAGCGTAAGTTTTCTAAAGTGCTTTTAGATTTAAAAGCACAAGTTTCACCATTTTTCAGTTAAATTTAGCATCTTAATGAAGAAATTAAGACATGAGAGATTCTTGATTCCTTCCTGAGTGCCTCTGTCCCACTCATGTGGGTACCTGACATTCAGTGCTGCTGCAAATGTAATCCACGGCCAAACAACAGATTATTTCTTCATGTATAATTTATGTTATATATTTTTTATGTCCCCCAACTCTTTCAGAGATCTAAGTCTCCTTCTCCAGTTTGTGGGAAGGCTTGTCTTTCATATGATCCTTCTTCTGGAAGTGGTGAACTATTCCTGTACTTTTCCACAAAGTACGAGGAAAAGCAGGTGGTATCCTATAGCAAAGGGGAGACTGACTCAGTCTTGAGAGCATTTAGATAAAAACTAAACATCTAAGCATTCAGTCAGCGATGAGCTTTCAAAAAACGAAGGATTAAATTATATATTCTGTGTCACAAGAAGAATAAGCGATAGGGCCTGTGTGCTCAGTCTGCCAGTCTTTCCTTCCTGCCGGCCTTCCAGCCTTCCTTCTCCCTTTCTTTCTCTCTTACTCTCTCTCTTTCTTTCTGAACCATGAATTCAAACATTATTTTTATCTAATATTTGCCTGGCAACTTATTCAATACATTGGGCTGCTTTGGGAACTGGTTATTGATTAATGAAGGTTTTATGGCTCCGTAGTGAAGATACATATAATCTGACATTAATGAAAAACATTCAGCACACCAGAAACCTGGCAAGGGGCACTTTTACTTTTCTGTGTGCTATACTAGTTTCACACTCATTGAACACAGCCAACTATATTTGCCTACTTCTAGCCTGCTACAAAACAGTCTACAAAAGTAGAATGTTCATCATAAAAAGAACCGACAAAACTCTCCCCTGATTTTGAGTGTCTTTAAGCAATCTGTTGCTTTGGTAGAACTAATTTTTGGGATTGTTACTCTTAAACATCCCTTTCAGTATGCCGGGTGTGAGAGAACATACTGTAATCAGGTTCCTGAGGAGGAGCATTTTGGGGAATGTGTCTTAGTTGACCAAAGATTACTGCCAAATCTTTCTCCCAACTGAGTTCTCCCTGAGGTCCTTTTACCCAAATTTAACAGTAAAACTATTTTTTTTTTTTAACTTTCACATCTGTTGAACACTGTGAGATTCCACTGACTCTCTGGGTGCTGAGCAGTCCAGGCCACTTTTAAAAATGTAAAATGAATTTGTGAATGTAAATGCTAAGTATCAAGCTTTGAACCTTTTGTCTTTAGGTGAGGGAAATTACAGACAACTTGTTGTTCTTAATAAAATGTGGGGCAACATTTGCATAAGGTCAAGCACTTACTTAAGCCCTGGGCAGGCAGTATGAAGTATAGTGTGTGCTTACAACATTGCCTGGAAAGCCATTCCATTACCCAGCTCAACCTGGAATTAAGGTCAGCTTGTGAACTAGGTATTAAACAGAGAATGCAGATGCTCTAAATGGAAAGTTTAGAGTTTTAGCAGACTGCACTCAAGATCCTGGAGATTTTTCCTTCACCTGTTGACTTAAAGATTATAAATCTCCACAGTCCCCACATCCCTTTTCAAAGAAGCATCTGTTTCTCATGGTTCATTGAGGTATTAACCATTTCAGGCACCAGGTGGTTTTTACGATTAGATTTAAGGCCTGACCCTACAGCCCTTACTTGAAGATTGTTATGCTGTGCAAATTATCTTTAATAACAATGGCAGAGAGGGGAGGGAAATGGCTTGTTTATTGTCCATCCATGACTTTCACATCATATGTAGTCGATCAGACAAAACCTGTAGCTTGTTTGCTTCCCCCTCAATCAGCTTCTCACATTCAGCTTGAGATGTGAAGATCTAGCTGAGTTTTTCCCTGCCGTGAAAACCTGTGGCAGCTAAAAGACTGAGGTACACCTGCAGAGCCCAGAGGACGACACTGGGTTGCCCAGATGTAACCAACTGGCAACGAAGACGCCAGTCCTCCCTGTGACACCCAGGGTGGCTGCAGTGAGTTGTGGCACCAACTGCACAAACTGCTGCTGCACAGGAGGTAAACAGGGGTATGAGGTACGGTGTGCCATCTGTTCCTCTGCCCTCTAGCAGCTGGCTCTAGGCGTGCTCTTAACTTACGGTTTCTATGACCTGCCTTAAAACTCTTCCACTCCTTGTTTGCGGTGAGCGAGAGCTTGCCCAGCGTGCCGCTAGCCTGCCCCACGTCACTCGGTGTTTCAACCTTCCCAAGGGGCTATGACTTTGTAAAGCACTCAAACAACACTCGCCCTTTCTCGGCAGGTGAGGAGCAGAGAATGGATCTTACATACTAGATCCTGGTCATAATAGTTGATGCATGACCCTAAGACGTACAGTGTCAAGGCAATATATAATGCCCATAGAGGTTTGAAGAGTATGAGGTTTGGCTTATGCATTTTAAGTCATGCTCTTTGTCTTCCAGAGGTTCGCTAGATTTGAATGGAAATGGTGGAGTCGTATTTTCCATGGGTATCCTTTGAGATTTGCGTTTTTTTTTTCTTTAGGACTCAGATATTCACTTCTAATTCATTTCTGTAGGCTCAGCAAGGACTGCAGGTTTTTATCAACATAGATTATCTTCCTAAAAAGAGGCAGGGCCTTGGTGAGACAAGCAAGGGAAGCCTGTCTCTGTAATGATTGTGCTGTGGATAATAAAGAGGAATTATATCCCAAATGATAGCTATCAGCCTGACAATATTCAAACCCACTGGAAATGAATGGACAAAATAGAACAAAACTGTTATTTTCCTTTTCAGTTTCTTAGTAACTTCAAAAATATTTTTTCAGTTATTTATCTAAAGGCTTTTCATGGCACATGATACAATAGTTCAGTGAAAGTCCCATTTTCCACCCACAGCAGTTGCTGTATCTCTGTAAAATTGAAGAGCTGAATAATATTTTTCTCCTGCGAATATGCAGGGCCCAAGCATTGGCAGGCAAAAGGTTAATCCTTAACTTAGCTGTGCTCAGTGCTCAAAGCAGGTGAAACACACTCAGATAATGAAGTAAGAAACTTGTGGAAGCCAAGAGTTTGAATCAAGGAGATGTGAGAAGGCAACACAGAGGAGCTGGGAAGAGGTCTGGGCAAGAAGGGAAAGATTGCTCTTCAGTCTACATCTTCGGACTTACTTGACTTATCTTTATGTTCCCTACTTTATTTTCTTTTTTAATTTGCAGTGCCTTTTTAATTTGGAAAACAGAAAACAGAAGGTGAAGTAGGAGTTATTGCTGTTGCTTAGAAAGAATGTCAAGAGCACTGTTGCTCTTATTACAAGAACACTACTTGAAGTGCCCAACTGCTTTGTCGTGTGAACGTTTGTTCCACTCAGAAGGGAAAAAAGTTGTATTTTCTAGGAAAGAGATTGTATCCTAATGATGTTTAGAGAAAGAAAGGAAACTGGCAAAAAGTAAAATATAGCCTAAGAGTAAATGGCAGGCCTTGTGGTTTTGTTACAGTAGTTCCTTGTTAAACTAAGTTCTTCCAGAAAATTATGTTTTGTTGGGGATTGTGAAATGTCTAACTTAATGAGAAACAAGCATGCTGCCAGGGGCCCTACATAGACACTAACCAATGAACAATGTCTTCTACCAACACCATCAACAGGAAGTCAAATGCAGGCAGTTTTAGGAGGGCAAGGGAGAGCCTGTTGAAAACCAAAAAGTATAATGGAGCAGTGGGGGAAATCTACAAGCAATATGGTTGTTTGGGTTTAGTTTGGTTTGGTTTGCCTTTTGTTTGTTTGTTTGTTTGTTTTTGTTATAGTTCCGACTTCTCATACCTCATCCAGGGGATTGAAGCATCTTTTAGTTTGGAGAAAAAACAATGAGAATCGTTAAATAGGTATGGCATTTTAAGAAATTCTGGAGGCAACGTCTGACAGAGAAACTATCCCATATTAGAGTATATAATTATTTGCTTCTACAAAGTTAACCAAGGCTTCCTACTCAATTGGGTGAGGACAACAGTTCTGGGCAATGCTGGGGCCTAATAGCTTGTAGTAGATGGAGGTTATGCAGATACACAAGTCATGTGCACTCCAAAACACATAATAACTACACAGGAGGGAAAAGTACCCAAGTTTTACAGAAACTGTGGCAAGACATTTCCCCCAACCCTGTATCCTTTGTGTGTAAGAAGTATGCGTAGTAAAGAATCTTGTGTGTTAAATAGTTCATACTAAGGGTTAGTAAACTATACTAAGGTTCAGGTCCAGACCAAACTGAACTTCAGCTGTAGAGACAAAATGAGGAAGCAGTGAGAGAAAGGCAGACAAAGGAAGCAAAAAATGGGCAGCTGGAAGATCTTGAATGTCGGAACCAGAAAAAAAAAGGACTAAACATCAGAAAGAAGCAAAAACTATGCAGAGGAAGGCAATATGTCATAAGTATGTATGCAGTAGGTAGCATAAAAGAAAAGAAATAGCTTGGATTCCAAAAATGTTCATGTTAAAAAGTAACTGACAGTCTGTCATGCATCTAGAATACAGTTATAGCCATGGAACATAGATATCAGTGTAGGTATAACCGAACTGAGCTGTGACTAAAGATGCCAGCTAATTTTTCTTGCCACCAGCTATATAAAACCTGTTCATGAGGTGATACATTGTCTTCGCCAGCACATGTGGGAACATCTGCATGTACATTTAAAAAATTCATTGGCACAAACTTATCTCTGTTGCAGGAATGGGAACTTCAGTGATTTCTTCATCTGCAAAAATTCAATAGAGAGGAAAATCTTAACCAGTGTGCTCCCAATGGTATTCTGAATATAACAATAACATAATAAACATAAGGGTATAAAACCACAAAACAAATAGAAAACATATTCTCTATTAACGTATAGTAACTATCTCTATATTAGTACATATGACAAGTAATATTAATAAGGATAATGATATTTTGAATGTAAGAGAAGGTTGGGACACAGAAGAACAAACCCCTTGATTTTGTGTATTACTAGATACTAATTTATTTATGTGGCAATGATGACAGCTATTACAAATCAAACTCTCACTTTTTGAGGTGTGACAGACCTTGATTTGGGGTGCAAGTAGAAGCGTGTTTCCTGTAGATTAGGAGAATGCCACTGTATATTAGCAGTCTCAGTCACTAGCTACCTGATCCCAGGCACGAACTGTAAAATTACGGCTAACTTAGGCATTCAGGCTAAACCTGCAA
This sequence comes from Burhinus oedicnemus, assembly GCA_008921705.1. NCBI lineage: Eukaryota > Metazoa > Chordata > Aves > Charadriiformes > Burhinidae > Burhinus > Burhinus oedicnemus. Next base: position 3,346,661 of record VFFE01007703.1, read on the forward strand.
AGGGGTCACTACCCAGCTGCACATTCCCAGGTATAATTTGTGGGAGCACAGGAGAATTGCTCAGTCTCTAACCCTGTACCTTGAAATGATACAGTGGGCTCGTGGTTCATAGCAGGTTTTCATAGCTCAATTAAAAGACTATGTGGGAAAAGTGTGTTTCCTCGTGAACTTTCTAATGCTAGTAACCCCTGGGATTTACTAGATGCTTTTTCCTCTCAGATTCGAGGGCTATAATTATGAGTGGCTGTAAAAGATGCACCAGGAGAGCAGCACAAGTTCAAATGGTGGTCTCGAGAGACCTGTCCCAGGAGAAGAGCACTGTTTAGGGCAATGTAGTGTAATATTCTTACTAATGCATTCTAGCATTAGAAGAAATGCCACGAAAAGGCTGACAAACCATATCAATTTTATAGGTTTAGGAGGTGTAGAGACTTCAGCAAAGCATCCAAATATTCCTTGGGCTTATCAAAACTCTTTTTCTAGCTCTTTGATGTTTATTATATACACATGCTCACGATTCATAGCATCCAACAAACAAACCTTTCTCAGACCCTTAGTAAAAGCAGTTTTAAGAGTTCTACTGTATATTTGTCAAAAAATGAATATGTTTTGGTTTTATTGCTATTTGTCCTCACTGTGGCTTTCTGGGACTATAGAATTGCAATATAGAGGCATTGCTAGAAAAGGCAATGGACCCTTGTGCAGAATCTGTCTTTATTTTGCTCAGTTTAACTTTGGTAGTGTTCCCAATCCATACCTTACTTTCCTGAGCATCAAAATTCACCGATTTACAGAAACTACAAACACAGTCCCTTTCAATGCTTTCTTAAATCTGCAGTCATGACCAGGAATTAATGAGGCAGCCAGTTGTGGGTGTTTGTTTCAGACAATCTTTCTGACTACCATTAAAGTTCCAGGTTATTATACCTCCTTAAATAGCTCAGGCTCACCCTCTATAAAATGTACAAAACTTTTCAACTCTTGTTGAATAAGATGTGTGTTTGTTAAGTGCTTGATGATTTTTTATATTTCTTGGGAACTGTGACCATTTTAATGAGCTACGAAGTGGTGAAGATTTGTGTGTTGCCCAAAGCCAAGCTGTTTAATTTAGGGTTTTCCTATAGCATATGCACAGATTTGAAATATGTTCTGGGTTATTTGTTGTTGTTGGTTGGTTGGTTTATTTTTTTTCCACTTCTGGCTCCACTCCTTTTAAAGCTTAGTGCTAAAGTTTCCCCAGGCAGCATTTTCCAAAACAGCTCAATTTGTTGGTGTCATAGGCTTGCTCAGCACACACAAGACACATTATTCCCTATTTATTTTGAGTTCCAGTATAAACACATTTGCAGCATTAAGACCAGCTCCCTTCTGCATGCCTGTGATTTCTGCTTGATGGGTGCCAAGCTGCTTCTGTAAACCTAAGGGTGTAGCCAGAATCCACTTTGGGTGGCTTTAGAAACCCAGTCTGTCTTTCACCTCTTATGCCTAGCAACATTAGGTAATAAAATTCATGTTTGTAGCAGAAGATTCTGTGTATTCTTGTACACTTTCACTTCACCTGAAACAGGGAAAAGAAAGATGGCCCTGGATTCATTTAGAAAGAGATGGTTATGATGCAAATGGCATGGGAGGTCATTAATTCTGTATTAACCCTGGGACATTCCGCATGTGCATGTATATGTGTGTCAGCAACCATTTCTCTTTAGCACGTATGCTCCACCCTCCATACCAGCTTGTTATATGTTCAGCAGCAATATTATTCAACAACTATGCAAGCAACGTTGTGTGTGTATTATTGTTAGGAGCAGTCATGAATCTGGGTGGAGTACAGGTAAAAAGAAGCTACTGGAGATACCACGAGCACAGGCATTCTGCCTGCTGCCTTCTTGTATGTGTCCAATTCTCTTCTCCACCTGGCTGTACGACCACCAAAACAGGCCAAGTTCATTGCATGCACATCTCGCTGATACTGCATCAGAGTTTACAAGGGAAGTTGGCACCTCTTCCAAGCTGGGATCTTAGGGGGAGTTTGTGTATTGGAGGGGAAAAAGGTAGAGCAGATTGCTCATGTGATGCAGTGTCCATTGATGTAGAGGTTGGATGTTTGCTCATTCAAAATGTATACCATTCAGCAGTGCATAATGTAGCCCACGCATTGCCCTATGACTATTAAGCCACTCAGTACAAAGAAAAAGGGTTTTCTAAGATGATGAAATTACTCAGTTCTGTATTTGACTTTGCAGGACACTAGCAGGTGCTTATGGTTTCCTTCTTTTTTTCTGAGATAGAGGTCCAAGGAGGCACACAGGTTTTGGAATATTTGCAGTCATAGAATAGAATCATAGAATAGTTTGGGTTGGAAGTGACCTTTAAAGGTCATCTAGTCCAATCTCCCTGCCATGGGCACGTTACTCAGAGCCCGGTGCAATCTGACCTTGAATGTTTCCAGGGATGAGGCATCTACCACCTCTCTGGGCACCCCCTTCCAGTGTTTCACCACCCTCCTTGTAAAAAAGTATCTTTGTTGTACCTAGTCTGAATCTACCCTCTTTTAGTTTAAAACCATTACCCCTTGTTCTATCACAACAGGCCCTGCTAAAACATCCCCATCTTTCTTATAAGCCCCCTTTAAGTACTGAAAGGCCACAATAAGGTCTCCCTGGATCCTTGTTTTCTCCAGGTTGAATAATCCCAACTCTCTCAGCCTGTCCTCATGGGAGAGGTGCTCCAGCCCTCTGATCATCTTTGTGGCCCTCCTCTGGACCCACTCTAACAGGTCCATGTCTTTCCTGTGCTGAGGGCTTCAGGGCTGGACGGAGTATTCCAGGTGGGGTCTCACGAGAGCGGAGTAGAGGGACAGCATCCCCTCCCTTGACTTGCTGGCCACGCGTCTTTTGATGCAGCCCAGGATACAGTTGGTCTTCTGAGCTGCAAGCACACATTGTCAGCTCATGTCCAGCTTTTCATCTACCAGTACCCCCAAGTCCTTCTCCTCAGGGCTGCTCTAAATCCGTTCATCCCTCAGCCTGTATTCATACCGGGGGCTGCCCCAACCCAGGTGCAGGACCCTGCACTTGGCCTTGTTGAAACTCATGAGGGTCACACAGGCCCACTTCTTGAGCCTGTCCAGGTCCCTCTGGATGGCATCCCGTCCCTCAGGTGTGTCAACTGCACCACTTAGCTTAGTGTCATCTGCAAACTTGCTGAGGGTGCACTTGATTCCGCTGTATATGTCATTGATGAAGATATTGAACAGTACTGGACCCAATACAGACCCCTGAGGGACACCACTTGTCACCGATCTCCATCTAGACATTGAGCACTACCCTGTGAATGCAACCATCCAACCAATTCCTCGTCCACCAAACAGTCCACCTATCAAATCCGTACCTCTCCAATTTAGAGAGAAGGATGTTGTGGGGAACAGTGTCAAAGGCATTACAGAAGTCCAGATAGACAACATCCGTAGCTCTTCCCTTGTCCACTGATGCAGTCACACTGTCATAGAAGGCCACTAGGTTGGTCAGGCAGGACTTGCCCTTGCTGAAGCTGTGCTGCCTGTCTCAAATCACCAGGTGTTTTCTACACTTAGGTAGTACAGTAATAGTGGATTAGAAAGACACTGAATATGTGTTAGGGCCAGAGTTTCAGCTGGCATGAAGAGGTATATTTCCATTGAAGTCAAGGATCTGGCCTTGATCTGTCTAAGCACTTGAAATCTTCAAGACTTGGCTGCAGACCTTGTGAGAACAAGCTTTGTTGCAAGACTTTGAGCATTGAATGCCTGCACTTGGACCACAAAAATATCCTTTCGTACAGTATTTTGGCACTTCACCTTCTGGTTTGGGCCAGAATCGAGATGTACGTGAACATGGAAAATAAATTCTAAAGCAATGGAAATGTTCAAATGGAAACTTCACATGGGTCTGTGCTAATGTTTAGTTTGAGGGAAAACTTCTGATCATAGTTATTTTTATGTGTACCATTTCATTCATCCGTCATTCAGTAGTGGTCATTTTGAAATGCACTGAGTTTGAATCTCCCAGGAGGGGAAAGATAATCTTGCGGTTAATGCACAGAACTAGGAGTCAGGAGTTCTGGCTTCTCAGACATCTAGAGTGATTTTAGGCACTTCACTTAAGCCCTGATTCAGCAAACTATGTAAGCATGTGAGTAATTTTAAGTACACGAGTGGCCTTATTAAATCCAGTAGTGCATTGAACAGCACTATACAGCTAGGGAGTATTGTAAACAATTTTTGCTAATGATGAACAAACAACTGTTATTCCTCATGCTGTGTGCTGAAGCTTTGAAAAACAACAACAGAATGCACAGGGCAACCAAGCAGTTCCCAGCACAAAGAGGAATATTGATCAGTACGCAACACTGGACAAGCTTTGAAAAGAGCCCAAACTCTTTCCTTGGTTTTGCCGGGACAAAAACCTCCTGTGTAAGGTCTTCAGGCATCCTTCCGAGTTTCTGGGGGGGTTTTTTGATTTTCTGATGGGGTAACTAAATAGCTACCTAAAAGCACAAAACCTAAATAAAGTCTATTCAGATGGAAAATGCCTACAAAAGAGTTGTAGGGAATGGCTCTAAAGAGGTGAAAGAGCTAAGGAAACAGTTCCTTCTGTGAGGAAGAACATTTGTGTCAGGGGACTCTTGGATAGGGTCTGGAGTTTCATAAACACCAGTGCTGATTGTCAGGACTTCCTTCTCAAAATACTGAAAATAGTTTTATGTAGAAATGCATAATAAAGCACAGGGAGTGAGGGGGTGCATTATCCATCACTCTGCTTTATTACTCTGCTCAGGAACTGCAATGGCTAGTGTGAAATATGTTGTTTCTCCCAGCAGAATCTCTATAAATGGGAAAATCAAAACTTATTCTACCGCCAAATAAACACACTAAAGGTTAAATAATGTTGTGCTAGCTAGTGCTATTTGCACACAGCCCACACTAAGAACTGCTGAATGGAGAGTGCCCCCTGAGACTCTCTAGTTATGCTTGGGTGGGGGTTAATTTGAAATGCCTCTTTAAAATGGTGTTGCATCCTTGCTTCCCGCTGTGAAACAGACTGCAAGCTATGACTGAACCAACTTCGCATCCCTCAGAGCCCCTCACTGCCCCTTTTGCACTAGGAGAAAGGGTCTTTTGCTTCTGTGTGTGTTAGCATTGCCAAGACATTGGGCACTTAACACAGGTCTGCGATAGGTAGGGATCCTTTCTTCTCCCTTTCATACCTCCAAAAGAGTGAAACTACTTTGTCTTTTGCAAGTACTTAGAGATCCTGGCTGCAGTCCTGTGCAGGAAAAAGGGCTATAAAGACAAACCTTCTTACTTTTCATACCAGGCTACCTGTATTGCAGAGGAATCTGTTTTACTTGGGACCTCTGCTGCTCCTGTACTTTTTGCCTTAGTCCCACTGCCTCATGTCCTAGCTGAACTTATCTAGTTAGGTATTTAATGGGGAGTTTGTTTCCTGCCATTGGGAACCTGACAGCAACCCTGCGTATCTCCATGTCATTGCTGGTTTCTGAGACAGTGCAACTTTGTCTACAGGAAAAATAACCAGAGGGTGATGCTTTCCTTTCGATTCAGACTGGTGTGCAGCTCTCCATTTCACCACAGATTTCCTACATAAACTGGCACATCTCATTTAAATGGCTGAAAATTAGTGTAGGCAGCTCAAGAGCATCATCACCAAAATACATATTTTTACACAAGTTATGTTCCTAAAGCACTTGAAGCTTTATCTCTGCAAAGCCTTCCTGGCTAAAGCGGACATCTCAGCACCTCTGTCTCTCTCCTAGGAATTGTTAGGATTGACCAGGTAGGTCTCTTGACACCGAGGTGGTAGGATTCACTTGTGCAAATTTTCCATCACCCAGGAGAATGACTCCCACCAGGTCGTATGCTAAGCTTGACTGAAAGGATGCAAAGTCTAGATCCAGCTCCCAACACTGCCTGTGTGTTTAATCCATTGAGAAGGGAGCAGAGCCTAGGATCCTTCAAAACTTTAGATTTTTCACTCTTGCTTACTAAAGATCTCTTAGCAGGCTGCAGGCTTTCCTTCTTGCAAATAGAGATGACAATGATTCTTTACCTTTCTAACACCGGAGGGATTTTGCAAAGCAAAATCCCTGAAGTAGAGTGGGACATTGAGTTACTACATTGACTAAGGCTTCATAAGTATCTCAAGAGCCTATTCTGAGCTTGCAAGAAAGTTATTGGTGAATCTCCTCTAATCTACTTTCCTTGTTAATAAATGTCAATTGAGAGGAATTAGTCTCGTATATTAGATAGTCTGATTCTAAAAAAGCCCTGAAAATTCATAGTCATTTTTAAATAGCAAAATAATTCTAGAAACGGAACTAATTTGATTTATACTTGTATTCAGTTGCCGAAATATATTTCTTTCTCCATGGCTGAAGCACAAAATCAGCACACAAAAATGTTTCCATGGGGGACTCAGTAGCTTTGTTGGTCCCCAGGATCATCATTCTCAGCATGACCAGTCTGAGGAGGTTCAAGGCTCTAATTTTGATGTTATTTTTGGAAATGGCTTGGGTTTCTGCAGTTTTGGCTTTAAGTGAGATCGGAGTCATGCTTCTCAGCCTAAGCTGCCAAGCTAAACTTTTCCCTTGGTGTGAAAGCACGTGTTTACCCACGTGCAATCTAAGCTACAATGTCTTGCTGTAATTGCATTTGTAAAACTTCTTCCTAAAAATACTACTTCTTAAGAGCATGCTCATTTTTTGTTTGTCTGCACCCAAAAGAGGAAAAGAGTCAAAAAATGCAAGTGGCATGTATTGTACATGAGTTAGTTTATTTTAGAATGAAAATAACCCACGGCATCAGATGCTATTATTATTGTTAATTCATTGCCTCACAGTATCTGCCTCTGTATGACTTGATGAATTTCCACTACCCATTCATTATTGCAAACGCATTTCCAAACACTTCATATAAAGCAGGCTTTAGATAGCTCACCACATTCTTATGAAAAGCAACATTGTGAAGCAATGCTGGGGAACGGTCATTTAAAACAAATTCTCAGCACCCACTCCCCAGCAACACAAAGAGAATAATCAACTGACAAGAGTAAGTTGTTTTATACACGTAACCTTGAATTCCTGCGAAACCATGTTTCCTGCGCTAGTGTATTAAATTCTGTTGAGCAGTTTGTAAAGGCTGCTCTAATTCTGCGTACCCAAATTTGGTACCTAGTTGCTGCATATCTTCTGATAGACTGTAAAATCAAATTGAACTGGGCAGCCTTACAGAAGGGCTACTAGCATGCCAGTTTGACCTATTTGAAATCTAAAGCTTCATTAAACTATTTGTGCCAAATAAAAACTAACCTGAGCTCTCCCAAAACTCAAACCACATTTCCATTGTGGTCCAAGAGCAATACAGTGCAATGCCCCTTTATGCTCCTAGCCCTGTCTGTCCTTGAGGACTGACTCCAAGGCAGCTCTAGCTTCTATTTGCAGCTACATAGAAATTCTTTTAATGAAGAGTAAAGGAAAGACTTGCTGAAACAGTGTCTCATCCAGTCACTCCTGGATACTCTCTGGCCACCACTCCACACACTGCTTTGGCCCCGCTGGCTGCCAAGAGATTTTCCAGTAAATGTTGAAGTTGTTGCCTTTTGCAGCACAACCTTTACCTCTTAGATTGCCCTTAGATTGTCAGGGACCTACAGCTCTGTTACTGTCAGTAGAATCCCAAGAAACCAGAAATTAATCACAACTGGGTTTTTTTATTTCTTTAGCCATTTGCATGCTTTTGTTCAGGCTAGCAGATGACAGTGCTCAAATAACACATAAAAAAAATGTTAATCTTCTGGTTTTGGCATAACCAGGAAAAGGCTGCCTGGTAAGTCTCTCTAGAGAGGTTGTTCACCGAAGGTTTCTACGTCCATTTTGTAGATGCAAGAGGTCTAAATAAACAATGAAGTTTCAAAGTATTCATCTGCCCAAAACACTCTACCAGCTCTGATTTCCCTTTGCTTCTAAGGAGCACTGTTAAACTTCTGTAACTTTATTACTGTCTAGTGCAATCCCATCTGTCGTCACTGCCCACTGTTTTCTCTTGGGGAGCAACATTTACAGGGTGTATCTTCACTAGATTTTCTAACAGTTCTCGGGCAGACGAATCCATGCACCGGGGAGATAAACGTATGTGTTATCCTCTTCTCAGAACGCTGGCAGACATCCACAGAAGCAAAAGCGCTGTAAGATATCTCTACGAATTAGACCCAAAAATACCTCCTTGCATTTCTTATCCCATTAAAGACTCAAAAGCTGTATCTGCAGATAAGTTTTTTGTAAGTACATTAGAACTTTCTCTTATCACATGTCACTTGGTTTCTCTTACCACATGTCACTGTGTTGTTGCATTTGATCACCTAAATCCATATAAAAAATTATGAACAGCCACCTGGGGCAAGTCAAAGATTTTTCTAATTCACTAGCCTGTCTTTGACAGTGTTGGTAGCAGACATAAACAATGACTTCTTCTCTTACATAGCTTCTCACGCTCTAGTAGTACGTGGCTTAGGGAACCACCTGAGTTGGAGACTATCGCCCTTAAAAGCACTAGACCTGTCCCTAGTGAGTTAGTCTATCCCTCAAAGAATCCCATTAAACTTTTGGCCTTCACAATGTTAGGTGGTAATGAGTTCCAAAATTTAATTATATGCTATGCGAAAACATTACCTCCTTTGTGTATGACCTAAATGTATGCCCTTGATGATGATACTTCTCTAAGTATAGCATTTGAATTTGCTTGGACTCATTTTCACATGTTGATTTTAATTGGCATCAGGAGATCAGGATGACATCTTGCATCTCTGGAAGAAATGCAATAAATATAATGTGACCTTCTCCCCTCATTTTAAGGGCACATTCATATATGTTTATCTAATCAGGTCTATTAGTGCTTGTGCTTTTCATACATCGGGAAATGTTCATAAGACCTCTCAGGAAAGAACTATGTGGAATTCAGTTATTCATGAAATAATGATACATTGCCACAGGAAAGGTTAAAAACAACTTGTGAAAAAACCTTTAGCGGGAACAATCAAAAAGGTTGGTTGGTTGGTTGTATAAAGAAAAAAAAAGCCCTACTGGGCTTGATATCGAGTCATCTGTTTATTCCCAGTGTATGCTGAAGATAAGTGCGATTTGCAAAGTTTAAATTTGGATGATGATTTGAAACACTCTGCATACCAGAAGAATTCAATCTGGAGGTGAAGAGAAGGTGCCTCACTCTGATCAGTGTATGCAAAGTTTTTACAGTAAAATGACAATAATGGGAAATTCACCTGTTCTCATTTTTCATTGCAAAATAAAATCTTAGACTGTATATTTCAAGTGCTTGGCTTAAGTTCATAAATCTGTTGAATGAAAAAGGGGAGATTTATGATTTCTTATGGTTTGATATGAAGTAAGCTAACTAAGTGTGCGGTCTTTGCTAAGTTCTACTTTGAGACTTGGGTCTGCTTTACAGCATAAATTGTAGGTTGCAAACTGCGATGAATTGAACCTGGTCATAGCCAAAACCGAACCTATCCTACAAACTGGGACCTCAAAACTGATGCTATATTCTTTTTGGTTTGAATTTCCTACATTACACCCTAGCAACCCTATCACAGAATTGCCATGATCTGTGAAAGGGATGTGACAACACTCCTCCCCCCAAAAAAGAAAATCAAGCAGAAAGTAAATAAACAGAGAGAAGAAGCATCAGCATTGACTCAGAAGAAAGCTCATTTGTTATCATTTTGGTCGCACATGTTTAAAAGGGATTAATTTAAACTGGAATAGCTTTAGGAAGAAAGGCTTTTAGACTCATTAGAGGGAGGAGGGAAGATGAGAATAAATGGATAATTTAGCTCAGGAGAACAAAAGCAGGAAGGAAATACTATTGCACTCTGTAAACATTCTAGAGGGAGTAAAGCAGTTGATTCTACATGGCACTGTTGACAAAGAAGCTAATGGCTTTAAAGTGGGAATGAATAAACATAAGCTGAAAGTGAGAAGAGGTTGTTAGCTCTCTGAACAGTGAGGTGCTGACCCAGCCTTCCAGCAGGACTAGTAGGAACAGAAAGAACTTGATGAGTTTCCTAGGCAGATTGTATACCGTGGTTGCTTGCAGCAGTAAAGGGCTGCATTCACTGACCTACGGCTCTCATAAGGTTTCATGTTCCCGTCTTCAGATACAGTACTTGGGTTTAGTTCACTGAGCTGTTAACCCCGATCCAGATTTTCAGTCCAGATTTTTGGCTAGCGTGGTCTTTACTGAAACCAAAGAAAATATTTGTAAAAAAGAACTGCAGCAAAGTCAAATGCTTTGGGTTCTCAGGCACAAACAGAACTCATCAGATAGGGTCATAAGACAAGAAGAGCTAATATAAGGCGTATCTTCATCTCCATACAATTTTTGAACAGATGTTATTCTAATTGATAGCATATTTGGTTTCCTTCAGTTGAGGTTTCTGGTATATGAAAGAACATTGATACTACACCTGGGCTCACAGTGAAAACAGTTTTCAGATGTTTTTCAATACCTGAACTTCAGAGAAAGCAGATAAAATATTTGTGATAGGCCTCCAGTTATATCTTTAATGAGCTGAAAAGAGCACTGAATGTCAGCCTTCCAAACTACAGGGCAGCTCGGCTGTGGGTCCAGGTTTTGCAGCTTGGCCCAATTTTTAGTATACATTCATATATCTTCTATTTATATTTTCTTATTCGTCTTACTCATCAGTAAATCTCATTTTCAGAGAATTCTCTCAATTTTTAACTAAGTCAACAGTATGTTTGCCAGGCACAGTATCATTACTGAAGTAGGAATTTCACCTTGTGCCAGCAGAAGTCATGGGACTTGTGCTTGAAGGCAGCCTGCAAATCATCCTCGTTAAAGGAATAGCAGCAACTAATTCTGAGGCTTGTATTGTTAAATGAACAATGAAGCCATATGAGCTTTATTTCACCTACTGAAAAAGGGAGGAATGCTTCTGCTCAGTGGAGAGTTGGTAATCCTGCTTCACCAGAAGGTAGGACTTTTTGGAAGTCCCTTCCACATGCCATTTCTATGATTTACTATGATTAAAAATACCCAGTTTATAGTTTAAGTATTTTTAGCTTTGGCTTCAATAATTTCTCTGAAAAGTCACATTTTCTGTGAAGGAGAAAAGGTTTTCTCGGCAGCTTGAAATACAGCCTCAGCTGTAGTTTTGAAAACATAAATTCTATTGCTTTCTCAGCACCAAGTGGGTGCTTTGCATGGTACCATGCTCTTTGCGCCTTTCCCTTTCTCTGTAAGAAAACTCACTTTTCTTTCAGTGGTATGCGGCCAGGGTCTCAGTGGCAGCAGATTGTCACCTTTCGGTGACATTGTATCTTCCCTTTGTGATTGATAAACGCATCTTAAAACAAGATTTCTAACTGTTAAATTATTTACATTCCTTTATATTTTCTACTTTCTGATCAGCTTATAATTATTTACATTTTCTAGGGCAATTCTTTACTGAAATTCACATTTTACAGAAAATATGTCACCAAAAAATAGGAGTTTCTAAAATTGAAACCGGAGGTAACTAAAGGCTGGGAATAGGCTGGTAACCAAGAAATAGGGGCTTGATAAATGAAAGTGGATAAAGCAGGACACAGACAAGTTGAACTGAAATGAATGACAGCCCTTCATTAATAAATTAGATGCTACTAAAAAAGTGAAATATGTTAATTATTTATATCTATGTGTTATTTGTCTTTCGTCATCACTCAAAATGCACATGCTTAATCTGTAGAGGGAGCCTGCTGAGACAGGAGTGAAACTGAAAAAAGCAACACCACAAACCCAGTGTCGTGATGACTTTACAATCTATACAGTTAAATAGTTTATTACATTTTTCAATAAAAGGCTCAGAAAGAGCCCACTAGCTTACAATTTTCTTTGGCAAAACCCTTCTGATTTAAACACAACGAAAAGGCTTGCACGGGTTCAAGAAGGGTGACAAAAGCACTGTTTTTTGCTATCATTGGAACACTATCAAATTATGTGTCCAAAACAAATGAATCTGAATGGAAGTAGTTAAAATACTGAAGTAAACCAGTCCAATTCTTTTAAAGATATTATTGCTAGCAGTATCCTCCCCCATTCGAAATCTGCATTGGGAGATAGGGACCCACTTCAAGTAAATGAGTCACTTTTGCTTCCTAGCCAGAACAATTAAACTTCTTGTATAAAACATGACCTGAAGCCTGCCCTTCACCACTTCATCCCTCCTCAAACTCCCAGAGGTCAGCTCTGACATTTAACAGCTCACAAATTCAGTTTCTTAGCTCCTGAGGCCAACTTCATGCTTTTAAAACCAAAATTTTGTTACTGAGATTCACATATGCGCATGTGTGTGCTTGGATATATGTGAGTATCCCATACATGTACGCACATATACACATAGTTTGGCTTCCAGTCTACTTGGTATTATCAATGCCTTTTTATCGTTCTGCAGAGATAACATCTTTGTCTCTTTTTTCGCACAGCTGCCATGAATTGTAAAGGTACGCATTGTCACACTGAACACTATTTCAGTGCTGGTGTCAAGGTACGAGCCTGTCGTACGAGACTGCACAAAACAGACAATACAAACAAGCCAAAAAACAGTTAATACATTTTGCAACTTGGTACTTCTTTATTGCTAGCAGCTGAGTAGTTTTAGGTGGGTTTTTTTTCAATTGTTATTGATCTCTTGCCATATTGTGCATACAATTCCCTAAAAACATTAGCTCATTTCTACGCCAGTTTTAAAGATTAGCTCATCTGGGTTATGTACTTTGGTGTGTAGGTGTTGAGTGCTAAATACAACTTAATTTTTCATTTTTAAAAGGCATTCTTAACAATAACAGCTACTTAATTAGTTTGATCTTCTGAGCAATTTATCACACTCTATGTACCAGGATACAAATAAGGCCACCACCGGGCAGGTGCAGTTTGAGGGGTCAGGAGGAGAGAATTTGAAGTTACTTATATATATATTTACCCCAGTAATTTCCTTACTTTTCCAGAATGTTTCTTTTTTAATGGTGGTAGGAGTGCAGTAATTTACTTATAGTAACAGTAATAACTCAAAGTTCAGTAATTTACAATGAATAAAGACAAATAGAACGTGTCTTTCCCTTACCTGTTCTAGCTCTTTCAGACAAGTTCCCCTGGGCATAGAGGAACAATGAATCATTTCAGGTACTTGATAAGGCCCAAATAAAACTGAAACCACAGACGAAGAGGCTTTTCCCAAGTTATTCTTCAAAATCAGCTTCCTGGTGATGTGCAAGCTGTACAGCCAAGCTACCCTAATGCAAATCATTTGTGAAATCCATTTCATGATACTGTCAGAAAGTAATAATTGTATATTTTAAAAATACTACCAAACAACAGGTCCAGGTCCTTTTCTAAGTTTTCAAGGACTTTCTGTCTCCACACTGTTAGACTCTTAGGCCATCTATGTGTCAGAATGGATAGACGGGTGGAAAAGACCCACTGATACATGACCACAAAGATATATCTGTATGGATTCATTTTTAAGGTGTTAACGAAAACTACCTTTATTTTTATGATTTATGTACTGGAAAAGCTCTTTTCTAAGCAAACAAATAACACAGCAAACCCAGCCATAATAATGCAGTAAGCTCCATTGTGTTCTTGCTAGCCAGATTTCACAAGCTGGCCACCAAGGTCCTGTAAAATTAAACCAACAGCTCATCACAGAACTTCACAGCGTGCAAGAACTTCGAGATGGAGAAGCCCAATTAGGTCATCCACTCCAGCCCACCCTTCACCTCTGCCAACGATACAAACTTCCATGGTGTTCTCATTTTATGCTAGCCCAAGGAAAATGAATTTCATCTCATATAAAAGAAAGAATGTAGGGTCAAACATCGAGACAGAGTACAGGCTGTACTTACAATAGCCAATGCAATTTTCCCAAACTCCCTTCCTTCCATTAAAAAAAAAGGGAAAAATATGAAAAAAAAAAAAAGAAATTAAAACCTAAATCATCTGAGCAGCCAAACACTTAAGTAATGGGCTGTTTTAGTGTATTTGTGAAAATTGCCGAATCAGCAAATGGAGTTACTCTTGTTTTTGAATGACATGGTCTGTGACCTGGTGTTCTCTTCTTGCAGCTGTGATCATGGATCATGTCATGGCATTGAAGTCAATGCTGTTGCTATGCTATCTGATGGAAAAAGAAAAAAATCTAGGGTTTTTTTTCAGTCAGCAGATTTTTTTATTTTTTTATTTTTTTTTAAAACCAGACTTCCCTATGCTTCTGGTAAACCAGTTTCTCACAGACAATATCACATCTCTTCTCATTTTGGCAGATCTAATTCTGACTGCTTGCCTTTTAAATTATTACTTCAGAAAGCACTCTGATTTTAGCTTGTAACATTCATTTGATCGACATCACTAAAAAGTGAAAAAATTAACATAGGTTATTTTGAGGAGTCTTAGTGGGTTATTTTGATTGGCTGCTTTCTTCTTCTTTTTTTTTTTCCTTTAATCTTTTGAAATCTGAAAAGCCAGCTTCCAGAACTGTTGAAATCCCATCGCTCAATTAATTGACAGAGACAAAATTACTCAGCACCTCAGCAAACGGAACAATTACATCTGAATCTACATAACTCTGAGCCTCTTTTTGGGCAAAAATACTGGATGATATTTTACAGAAGTCTGCAGGAGATACTTGGTCCTCTGAAAAAATGGGTTGTCTTTATGAGTATTTTTTGGAGAGAGACAAAGTGTGACTGGAGGCTGCATGGTGCTGGGAATGCAGAAGGCAAGCAGCCGGGAAAAAAAACCCCAGGCTGGTACACCCCCCACCCCCATATGTTTAATACCACAGCCAAAGCTAGACTACAGGGTGCGTCAATAGAAATACCAGGTGGCTGAGACTAAGGCAGGCCAAATTAATGCAAACTTTTATCCTTGGCATGAAGAAATGTTTCTAAGACCTCCATAGCTCTTGCCATTTGCAGGAGTGATGCCGATTGAAATGCTTACGGCAACAACAACCCTCCTCTTTCGTATTTTCCTTCAGAAGTAATGTGTATTAATTGGAATTTAAGCCGAGTTTTCCAAGAGCTCGAGTTGTGTTAAATGAGTATACACACACACTCTATTTCAAGATACACAGTAAAAATAATGCTCTAAAAATAATGTGTTTCATATGGATGTGTGTATGTTACAAATTAGCTGTTATTTTAAATGTTTCACTATAAAAAGCCGCCACGCAACATAAGAGGGGAGTCCGGTCCTAAATGGTATTATACTCTAGGGGTGTATTTAAATAATTGCTCAAGTTCCAGTTTTTATTCTGATGTAATTAAAGCATGTTTTACATATTAATCAAAATTAAATAAAAATTATTAAGTGTTAATTTACATTTAATTCTTTTTTGGTAAAATAATATTGCATTTCCATGGTTCACTGTATAATACACAAAATGAACCAAAAAAGAACATTCTAATACAGGAGCTACACAGGAGAAAGCGCCCTGTACGAGTCGTACAAAAAAATACTCCAAAACCACGTAACTGCTCTCATACCATAGAAACACTCTGCTCCTTTCCTTTGTCAGCTGAACGTGGCTTAACCTCTCACTCATGTAAATTATCACTCAGAAAAATATCTTCTTCTTTGTCTGAGCCATCATACTTAAACATGGCATGGGTGTGGGATGAATGGATTCAACTTATTCACTAGGGAACTGCAGAGTGTTGTGTTCCTCCCAGGAGAAAACAGACAGCAGAGCACAGCCCAGGAGAGCTACTTTACAGCAGAAAATCAGGTTGTCAGGTAAATAGAATTTTTCCTCAAAAATTTCCCCCAGAAAACTCTGGTTTTATTTTAAAAAGCAATCAAAGCTGAAACATTGTGGAAGTCACTGCCACCCCCATCTTTCAGAGGTCTCTTGATTAGCTCGGATTCCCTTTCTCCATTCCTTACGGCTCACCAAGCGTATGGGCTTCAAGTCCACGGCATGAGGCAGCCCATGTGACAGACAAGGTGATTTGTCTGAACCCCATCTCTGGCAGACATCTCTAGCCTATTAATGTCCATTCAGTACAGAAGCATTGGACTAAGTCAAGACAGCAACACAAGAGCTTTCTGAATCTAAAATATTTCAAGTTTTTTTGTACTATTTCTGAGTTCTGAACGAAAGTCTGTGTATTTCGTATTTCTTCTGAACGCTTGGCTTTTGCCACATAATATTTTTTGAATGGTTTTCTTTGCTTGTTTGTTTTTTTCCAGTTCTACTTGTAATGAATTTTATGGGAGTCTTTACAAACACTAAAATGAACACAAGCAAAACCCTGTAAGCGTCCTTGACTCTTCATCAAGACTAACCTGGAGGTTGCTACCTTGTGTCACCACATAAAGTCTTTTTCTCCTGGTCTAGGAGAGAAGTGATTAGTGCACTGAAGCAGTAATTGGTAATTGAGTAGTACCAGGCACTACCCAATTAATAAAATATAAGTGAAGAGTAAATTTCTCCCAAAACTCTCTGTGTGAAAAATTTGCACCCTATAGCAGATGGTGGATGTGATTTCCTTTATTATTTGAGGTTTCACAACAAGATACTTCACTAAATAGTTTCCCTTCCATTGGTCTGGATCCATACAGTTCTTAGAGAAACCTGCAGCAATAAAATGGATTATATCACCTTACAATATGAACTGATTTATGACTGAATTACATTGTGGCTGAATTATGTTATGACTGAATTATATCACCTTATATTATGTCACCTACAACTTGAAAAAAGACAGATTGCCGGCTAACATAAGATAACTAACACCCAACAATCATCTGCAATTTTTGCACATTACTTGAATTTGCAAGGCATCTTTGAAATGTTTCCTTTATGCATCATGTATGCTGACAGTGTGTTTTATGGTCCCATTTTCTTCCAAGGCCTGAATTTTCAGGGTGAAAGTTCACAGGTCTGTCAAGCCCCACTGTGAAAACTCTTTCACAGATGGGTAACCAGTGGCCTCTCTACAAGTGCAAAGGTACTTGGGTATGAAGGAGAAAGGACTGAACTCATTGCCAAAGGAACTGTTTTTCTTGTAAAACACGGGGAAGGGTCATCTATGGCAGTGGACTGGAAACACAGGATATCTTTCTGAAGGATCTATTCAGACAACAGGCTTCTTGAAAAGCCTTATTTAGTTTGCAGAGCCTACTTAGGACACCAGGGACCTTTTCATGTTTAATGCCTATAGATCCCTTAACAGTACAATCAATCAATAATAACACCCAATAGTATCTACAGGATTCCTCCTTGACTGCTTGATTTTCACCAGGCACAGAAAAACTAGTTAGGATCCCAGCTGCTTTGTACACAGTACAAAACATGGTCTAACCAAGGACAGGCGTTGCTCCCAACATAACATGGAAAGGCATTTTAAAACTGGACAGAAACATTGATGCTTTGCCTACAATGCATCATTCAATACTTTGCAATGCCAAACTGAGTAGAAGAACTATCTGAAGGACAGAGAGCCATCACAAGAATAAAAGGCTTGTGCTGGGCTACTGAAGCACCGCTGAAAATAGGGCTATGCCACTTCTGGGACCTGGGCTACCACCACTGCACTGCACTGCTAGGTGCTATGTCGTGCCTCCCGCTAGCTACCATTTACCTATTTCCTTACAGAGCCACAACGAACAAAGCATGGGACGTGTGCTGTTTGTGAACGATGGTGAAAACACGTCTTTGGCAGAGACCCTCCTGTGACATATTACATGCAACTTTAAAAACCAAAGGGGAAAAAGGGCGAGAGAGAGAGAGGGGAAGGAAAATGTACCCATTTTATCCCCTTCCCGTCTCCTAAGATTAGCCATTACCATATGGGATCTTGTTTTGCAGGACTTTGGATCAGAATCAAGGATTTTGTTTCTTCAGTTTTAAGAACTTTTCATCACTTTTTCCTTCTAGCCTGAAAATGCAACCTTAAATACTTTACCAGGGAAAGCTTCAGTGTTTGAAAAATAATTTTACTCTGTGCCAGCATCTGCATTTGAAATCAGCGTCAATCCTGATTCAATTCTGACTCCCACAAAGGAATATTAATTTTCACCAGGAATCGTCTTTGCTTACATAGGTACACCTATTGCACAGGGCTGAAGAAAGAGTGGGGAATTCTCCGTTACTTGAGAGCATCCCTTCTGTTGTTTGTTCTCTGATTCCCTCCGTACCCTGTAAGGCACAAAGACAGAAAAATGTGCTCTACCAGAAGATTCCTTTGGCCCACAGTTAGGGTGGAAATCACAGTTTTGGATTACCGAGCGATGAACACAGAATGTGAACTAATTAATAGGGACGGGGAGAGGTATCTCTGGTAAACGACTATTAATATGATTATTGTGTAACAGACAAGCATGTGAAGGACCACAGTGTGTGGGAGGCTGGAACATGGGATTTGCTCTCTTAGGTCAGGACAGCTTTGCACTGAGCCGAGTATTCTCCTGCCAGCCATCTTCAACGTGTGTTGCATCTGGATAATGCGAAAAAACCACAAGGATGAACCCACCCTATTGTGCAGCCCTGAAGAAGGGAGTGCGCTGAAGGTGAAACTCCCTCCTGATCTCTGAGTGAAGAATGCAGTTTAACCCCACTTCTCCTGTATCACCACGTATGGTTATAAAACCACCCAGCCCAAATCTTATCCTTACCAAAGATCCTTTTTACACCCCACTGTTCCTGCTCTTCCGTGGTCATTCAGAATAAAGGTGGTTTTATCCAGCATGAATTCTGGTTTTTAAAACTGCTTCTTTCTCACAAAACTGCTGGGCAGGCTTAGGTTTCCGATTCATGAGCTGTGCCGGGTTGGGATGTGACCACTGAAGATGCTACTGCCCACAGCTGTCCTGTGTACCCATGAGCCAGGATTATCAAAACCATCTCAGGGAGAGCAGAACAAGTAGTGTCTGCTCTTCATTAGTCACAGTTCCTGGTCATTATACTAACAAAATCTACCGTTCATACCATTTGTATTAGTTTGTTGACCGGCAGCAGAGGAATGGACACGTTGGCCATCCTGCTGTTCCTGATGTAGTTTCAGTATCCTGCAACAGAGTGTAGATGACTGTGGTTCTAACTTTGCACAGCCACAGCCAGCTTGGCTCCTGGGCCAGCGGTATCGCAATTTTATATACTTCTAGGTACAAGCATCTTGTCAGAATCAGCTGGTTTTGGATGAATTTTGCTGTGCTGAGGGTAGATGTTTATTTTAGCTCTTGCTATCTTGTTAACATAATGCTTAACTTTCTGTATGGTTTGTATAGCTGTATATATGTGTATATGTTAATGCTTTAGTGAAAAAAAAAATAGTACTGATGCTCAAATTTTAACCTCTGGGACTTTTGAAATCAAGGTAATTGATTATGAGGTGTCCAGAAATATTTCTTTTCTGTAGAAGGTGATTTATAACCTTGGCTTTAACACAAACCTTGGATATAGTTCGTGCTTCCAGTTGAGTGGTTGATACTCCTTAAACAAAAGACTGAAATGATGACAGCTACTGTATAACGGCCTTTTGTGATGAATTTCCAGATGATTGATCATTCCTCAAAAAACTTCTGAACTTCTGATATTTTCAAACATTTCCATGAAGAAACTCTAAGTTAGCCTGAATATCTGTGAACAACAGATGGCATGAGCTTAAGAACAACAAACAGTGAAATATACCCTGCAATAATTTCGCAGAAGTATTTGCACATTATTTTTATCAATTGATCAAGTCTAATTTTCTGTCAGAGGTGAAAAATTAGCTGTCGCCAAACTGACTTCTACATGGGCCTGAACTCAGCCTACAGAGTCAACAGGAGTTTTTTCCCTTGCCTTCAATGGGGTTTGAATCAGACCTTAAAAGGAAAACCCTTCTGATTTCTATAGGACTTTCCCCTAAGGACACAGCCGCTCACAAGGGCAAAATCCTAACAAATCTTCAGATGCTCTAAAACACTGCCAGCAACCCGAGACCAAGAGATACAGCACTTCCCCTTATTATTTGTTTTCTGCGACAGCTCAGCCATACTGAAAATTCCAGTCTGTGTGAAATACAAGTTTATTTCCAATTTTAAAAATTGAACTCTGCATTCTTCAGTAAATGGTGGCAGGAGCCACTCCTTGCTACAAAGCCATTTTTGTCCCATTTCATTTTTTTTTTAAAGTTCAGTACAGACATTTCCATAAGAACGAAGTGACCATTAAGTAATAATGGCATGATGAAGAAAGTGGAGGGTTTTTAAGGCCCTTGGAGGAATGGTAGGGTTACCAGGAGTTAACTGAATATTAACAGGAGAAGCAAGGAGCATTAGGCAGAGGAAGGATTCGAGGGCAGGATGCTGTTGTTCCTGGTCTGGACCTAACAGCCGCTATCAATCACAAGCATTGTGTCATGCTGGAAGAATGCAGGAATAGTGTGTCCAGTGACACTGCAGGAAATTATCTTACCTCAGTTAATAATCTTACATTTCACTTAATAGCTCACCTGGATAATTGCATCCTATACTTCCATCATCCAATGCTTGTTCCCAAGATGTAGTGGAATTTTCGTTCTTGCCACATTACAGGCAAAGCTGCAAGTTTCCTTTTTGTGGAGAGCCTTTTGCAGAGGTTGAGCAAGGATGTGAAAAATGTACTTGATATGCAAACATATTCTTCAAAAAAAAAAGATAAGGTTTACCAAGTGCTGGAATCTAATCAAGTTAAACTAAAGTAAATGGAAATAACCAAAGTACAGAAACTATGGCCCCTAGCCAGTAGTTCATACCCTTGTGAGTGGTGCCTCTGAGGTCCATGGTCTAATTTATTCTTGGTATAATTCCATGGATAAATCTGCACTCTTGGGACTTCTGTGTGGGATGCAGGTTCCAAGTCTCTATCAATAATGAAAGCTGAATTGCAAATCAGGAAAATACACAGTGAGAAGTGGAAGAATCTGCTGATACATATACATGTTAAGAGATGGGGACTTTCAACAGCTATCATGTGCCACAACACATAAAATACCTTCATTATTAAATGCCCTTGCAACAGTTGGGAGTGTTATTGAAATTGTACTCATAACTTTTCGTTTCCATTGCAAAATCAGTAAGTCTCCACTGCATTTTTTTTCCTCATCTGCTTTATCCTAGTTGCTTGTGTATAAATAAACCTGGGTTTTGCACATTGTTTTAGTGCCACTTGTATGTTTTTAGCAGTGTACTTATTCATCATAAAAAAGGTGACGTTCTGTTGTGTTCTGAAATTTCTATTCACAGACTAAAAACAATATCCCTTTTCCCCTTTTTTCCATATATTAGTGACTTTAATGGATGCCACAACATTTTCAAAGAAATAATAACAGATTTTCTTCAGTTTTCTAAGTGCGTGACTGCAGAGAACAAGTCACGTACTTTGGCATCATTTAATGTGTGCTGCACAATTAGTGACATCCTGATTTCCAGCTAGCAGTCAAAATGTTCTCAGTTCAACAAGTGAGTATTTCTCTTTTTGGAAAGAATGTAGTGGCAAATACAACACAATAATTTTTTATTTCTCATTTCTATTATTTATGTCCAAAATAAAACAGATGCTTAATTGAGAAATAAAGACAACAAGACACAATTCCTGCTTTAGTGAACTTGCATCTAATATATCATCGTGGTTTTGAACAGAGATGAATGCTGCAGACAAAAAAAGAATAATCTGGGCAGCTTTAGGGTCAGCCAGGCATTCTCGGGAATCATTTTCTGTGTTTTTCAGCAAGTAGAGCACTTACCATATATGTTCATAATATTTACATACCATACCGTTCTTAGTTGTAAAAGCTCAGGGTCATATTGTCACACGCCTTGGAGGATTAGTGGGAAAGTTACTCACTTGTAGCTTGGTGCCTGCTTGTCTGCACATACATTGCAAAACAAAAGGAAATCCCCTTCAATTCAACTGATGCCAACGGCTCTCCTTCCGAACAGTAACAGAGAAGGTCGACTTTGGTGTAAGTCTACTGACTTAGGATTTATTAACATTTTGGTAAGTTTTCCAAAATGAATAAGTTCATATTAAAAGACATATTTTCAGAAGTACCTTGAAGATTTAGGAGCACAAATCCCAGGAGTAAAGGATTTATGAACCCGGACTGCGTAGGTTATATTTTTCTTAAAAGCATCCTGGGAAGCTTTCCTGATGGCTAGCCTCTCCCGCTTTCTTTACATCCAGAAGAGGCTCAGATGCAGCCTGAGCACGCTCTCCCACGCGCCTGCGAGCACTCGGCATCGCAGCACTGCTGGCGAGGCCGGCGGGAAGCAGCCTGGAAGCTGTCCATTAGGTATCTGGACAGACAGGAGGATACCGGGATGTACAAGGCAGAGCTGGGGACTGCTCCAGGAGCCTTTCCTTCATGGCAGGAAAGGCTTCGACAGGTTTTTTTCCGAGGTGCCCCAGCAAATTTCATACAAATTCTGCTTTGTGCTTAAAAATAGCTTGAAAAACTCACCTTCAGCTCTGCCCTCAGACATGCTGAATGCTAAGGGTGAAAAAAGGACTTGAAGAATATACGGGAAAGGTCATACTACCATTGTTATAATCACTGACTTATACATTATGTGTGCATGTTTATAGATCATTTCACTATTGCCAGACACTTGTTTTCAGTTATTATTATCACAAACTTTGAAATTTATAACCAGTCATCTGCACATCAGGTAACTGGTGTGTCAATACTTCTGCATCCATACAAGTGTTAGAAATTTTACACATTTACATAGTTGTTCTTCTCTGAAAGTTTACAGCTGCTTTTGCTTTTGTTTGACAAAAAAGCAAACGTTTTCTGCTTTCCCTTCCCTTCCCTTCCCTTCCCTTCCCTTCCCTTCCCTTCCTCCTGCTGGTGGTATTGCTTATCTATATTTCTTTCTTGGATAGGTCTCTGGCAAACCCTTTTGCGGTAAAAGATGAAAAGTATGGAGAAATCATCTCAGAAGAATTACTGGAGCTTCTCTCACCCCTGAAAAGGAGAATTAAAACAACTGTAACATCAATGAAATTGACTGTGATGCTGCCAAACAGAAATTATTATTACAAGGCCTTTAGCTGTTAGCATAACGAAATAGATCTTGGATTACTGTTACCCAAAACAGCCTTTAATGGAAAAAAAGCCACACCCTGCTAATGTCTCTGAACTTAAGGGATGCAAAAAAACAATGATAAGGGAGACCACACAATTCTGTACAGAGCACTGTGTTCCAGAAGTTTAACAAATAAGGGCATTGCAGAGCAAATCCTGCTGGTAGTTCTCACAAGTAAAAGATGACTTCATTTATTATTTAACAGAATGACATTCTCTTATTTGAGTAATTAGTACATATGTTTAAGGACTCAGCTCATGGTACAGTCCTAAAAGTTTACATTTTTTGCACACTAATTCCACATTTCATGATGATTGAAGGGGAACTAAGACGAACTGATTTTTAAACATCCCAAGTGATCACGCTCCCCATGAAAACTGTATCTTGTATACATTTTCTTCCCCCCAAAAGACATGTCCTTAGAGTGACCTTACAGCTATGCAATAGCCCCTTATGATGACATCATAAAGAGGCCACTAAGTTACAGATTAATTTGCTATCTACCGGTAAGTATTAATCTACTGTCATTAAAGTGGGAGCAGAATGACCACATCTGCGTTAGTCAGGCCTTTAGAGACCGTGTTAATGTCTGCACTGAAACTGCACGACAGTAAATGCCAGAGACACGCGGCCTCTTGCATACATAGTATTTTGAGTTTCCTTGCTGATGCTGTGCTAGCAGTTAGTGTGAACATTACCTCGCACTGTACTTGCGATGCTCAAACTTTTTCCTGTTGCCTTTCACTCTGCAACTGTCTGCAAACAAGTTTGGTAAATGGAAATTCCCTCCAAGCTTCTTGGCATCTTCCTCTTTTTTATCCTTTTTCTATCAATTTTCATACATTCTTTCTTTGCATGGTTTGAGCTGAGAAGCCCTTTTTAATTAGACTATAGTGATCTGATCACTGCAGGGGCACGGAAGGAATTTTTTTTCCTGGAGGGTAGCATTGCAGACTTAGCTAAGAGGGATAATGCTTTGCTTGCTTTTGCCTTCCTCTCACAAATCAGGTGTTGGATTCACGATGGCAAGCCTTCATGGACCAATGGTCTGATCTGATAAGGCAAGTCGTATGCTCCTACTTACATTGCATGGCTGGGATTTGACTTAAATCATTAAAATGTACACTACATTGAGTAGCACATGAGGAATCTTGAATACATAGTGTTAACCTTTTTTTTTTTTTTTTTTTTCTGTAACCAAAGACCTTAATTAGTGCACAAAAGGAATGCCAGAATAGTATGAATCAGATGGGCTGGACACATGCAATGTAGCGATAAAAGAGAAGCCCCTCTTCAGAACTGAAGTAGCTGATGAAATAAAAGCCAGTTTTCAGGCAGCTGTGAAGTTGACAGAAGAGTCTTTGTAACACTATAACCACCACCTCCTGCATGGGACAAACTCAGAACATTTTCTGAATCATCCTTGGGATACGTAGCAGCCGAAGGCTGATAAAGAGATGAGTCGGTTTCCTCAGAGGCTTGTAGGGGATTTCTCTGTCCTCTCTGTTCTCTGTTCTCTTTTTTTGACTACGGTTTTAACTCTCAGGGGGAGCCCCGGTGGAAGGAGAGACCTTGCAGTTGCTCTTGCAATAGGTTTTAAAAAACCCCATCCAAACAACAACAAAAAACCCTAGCATCTTTTTATTTAAAGCCAAAAGTTTATAAGCTGATTTACACAAACATTCCAAAGGAAGAAACAAAGAGTGAAAGGAGTCTGCTGATGAATGGAAGCTTGTAGTCTCACAGTAAAGCCAGGCCAATAGTAATTTATTTGGAATATTTGAAATCCTCCCATGTGTATGAATTTTGTTGGGCATAGACTGAAGTTTGCTTAGTTGGTGTCCTTTAAACAAATGCAGGCACGCAATTACATAGATTGAAAAATTCAGACCTAACAATGACATTCAGCCATACAAAACTCCAGTCAGATTTCCAGTGAGGGCCAACCGAATAAATCCTCTTTGGGATTTATTGCTTTGGGAACTTTGGGGACTGTGTGCCTAAATCCCCTGCCTACTTCCGAAAACCTCTGCCATTATGTGCACATGTGGGGAACTCTGCAACTGTATGTGGCTGCAACGCTGAGTCCACAGAACTGGAGGCCGTTTCTCATCTTTACAGATGTGTACATCTTGTCTAGCAGCTGGCCCTGTTATTTGTATCACACTTGATATGCTTTACTTTTCCATTGCTTTAGGCTTACAATTGTTCTGCTAGATTGTTGTCAATAGTCTTTTTATAAGAACTTTGTAGAAGATCAGAGAGACGTGGATATTACTGCAAATAATGCTTCTGAAGATGAACTCCACACTCCACACTTCCTATCAATCAAAACATCATTTTTTGCTAGTGAATAGGTAAGAGAGGGCTGGACTGAAGATACGGTCACCTAAAGGCTTACTGCAGTATCATTACAAGCACAGACAGAACATTAAAGGAGAAGCCAGTTTACAAATGGGTGAAGACCGGAGGAGGTGACTGTAACTGAACAGTACAACATCTGCACACTTTATAAAAATGTGGATGGTTCTCATAGAGTAATTAGCATTCATTATATCAACCATTATAAGCTTTGTAGGATAGGTTTGGAAAGCTTTGTAATGTCTATCCATTATTCAATGTCTACCCACAGTGCTTGTGAAGGAAGTACCATGGATCTTAATAACAATGGAAGGGAATTTATTCCTTCCGTATAATACATAATGGAGGTCTATAATAGTTCCCAGGAACTGAAGAATCACTAATAGGCTTCATTTTCTTTTAATATAGGACAAGCTCCACCCAACGTGGACACACTTTTTATCTGGAAGGGAGAGGATGCATAGATCAGACCATTACTGTCTCACACGAGTAGAAATGCTTACACCAACAGCGCTATGGAGGCACCTGGGCAGTGGGGGCCATGCTGTCATCTGCAAATGCTGAACCGATGCTCTGTTCCCCACTCTAGTTCTTAATGAAAAACTACCGGGAAAAATTAAAAAACAAAACAAAACAAAACACAAAAAGATATGCAAATCAGAAACACTGAGGAAAAGCTGTCTTAGAAAAGAGAAAATGTGTCAAACAGTTAACAACACCCTTCACAAAGTCCTTTCTTTTAACCATACCTGTGAGAATACCCTCCAGCTTCTTTCTCCTCCCTCCCTCCTTTCCAGATTTTCTCTGGCTGGAGTCCACATAGCAGAAATGTTACACAAGAAGGAGCTCTTTGCAGAAACTTAGAATGAAGGGTTGGTTGAGGGCATCAAAACAGGGTTTATAATGGAAACTCTTACACTCAGAGTATGGGACAGCTACTTGGGGTTCCACAGTCCAGCGGATTTTATCTGCAGCTTATCAAAAGCTATGTCTATTAAACTGTTATTTGTTGTAACCAACTGTTTACCATTTGCCATTGCCTTTTAAGACTGAGTACAGAAATGCTCTCTGAGCCTCTGTTGGATCACTTAAAATGACTCCTGCATATTGCTGTGTTTTAATAATTTTCAAAGGCTGGTAGCCAACAGTGAAAAGTACAACCTTCTCATTTAGCAATACCATAAGCCCTGTCTTCAGTTAGGTTTCAGGGCTAAGCTGAAGCTGAGGATATTCACTGGCTGCTGATATTTTGAAATAACTTTTCACGTCCTTGTACTGCTGTGTTGCTCTTCAGACTTTTTGATATGATGCTAGACACTTGGTGGCATTTAGGCAGAATGTTTGCTGTCCAAACAATTCTGAATTCCAGGAAGTGACAGACAGAAAAAAAAGGTATGTGTTTTAGGGGGATGCTCAAAGGGAGGACAAATAAACCCACAGCATGAGGTGCTGTGTCTTTGCTAGAGACAATGCCTTCAGGAGCCCTTCTTCCACTCCAGTGATAACTTTGCTTGTTCATGCCCATATTGACTTTCCCAGTCCAGGCAGTCCTTCAGTGTTTTCACCTGAATTATATTCCTGATATTGTAAAGAATGTAAAGTTTAACAACATACCTACGGTTGAGCAGACATAATTTTCCAGAAGACCTCTCCGTTCATTTTGTGTAGGAAACAGGAGGAAGAAGTGGAAGGAAGGGAGGTCCTATGTGCCACATCCATAGCTGGTGAACGTTGTTCTCTATTAACTGAGCTCTGGGTGCAGAAACTCATCACTTTTAGCATTTTTCACTGGCTGCTGTGAAGAAGAACATTAAAAAAAGAGAAAGTGTAGGCTCAATGCTCTGAACGCTATTTAGGAATTCTCCAGAGAGGAACAGAGAGAACCAGCATGAATAACTGCTAGCAACTTTCTCGTTAATTAAAATCTGACAAGCAGCTGGCAGCTGAAAGGGGGAGCTGTAGGTGGGGGAATCCTGTGGTTCACCACCACATTCCTTACATTCATAAAAGCTACGGAATATTTCACTGTAGGCCCGCCAGAAATGTCGATGGAAATGTGAATTAAAAGAAAGAGCTGTCTGAAGGTGACAGAGATATTGGATGTAGCCCAGGTAATCCACAGATGAAAATACATGAAAGTTTAGTGACATGTATGAAGCAACCTCTGTAAAGAACTTTTATTCTGATGAAAGGTAATATGATTCAAGAGGTGCTATAGTCTGCAAGATG
This sequence comes from Burhinus oedicnemus, assembly GCA_008921705.1. Taxonomy (NCBI): domain Eukaryota; kingdom Metazoa; phylum Chordata; class Aves; order Charadriiformes; family Burhinidae; genus Burhinus; species Burhinus oedicnemus. The sequence continues at coordinate 3,374,436 of VFFE01007703.1, forward strand.
AACCCGTCCAGGCAAGAAACTCACTTCGGGGAAGAGGTAGAATAAATTCCCTCTGTGCCGTCCCTCTAAGCCCAAACATTGGGGTGATGGTTCTGGCCAGAGCAGATGAGCTATTCAGCATCTCTGGGAGCTTCACTGGGCTACAACATGCAGTGGCATACCTTTCCCTGCTCTCTCATGTGACACTTTTCATGACAGCTTGCATGCTCTGAAACCACCAGCCTTGCAATTGTAGCTTCCAGGTTTCCAGTAGCACATAATTCCTCAGAAAAGGACCCACTCATTTCCTGAAGGAGGGTCTCTCTTATTTTCCACAGTACCTTCTGATTTGTTCCTATTCTTGGCATTGCACTGTATGCATATGGCTAAACCAAATGCAGTGACGTCCTCTTGCAGCTTGGTCCCTTTGCTGATACCTCCCGGTCTTCTTTACAAATTATCCCACTCATGGTCAGGCAAAGACTTAAAATAATGCAATTATTGCTTCATAACCATAAGGTTTTTGGCCATCTATGATATAATAGAATATTATTTCATAGCAGTGTCTTTTCCCTATCAGGAAATTAGTCTGAAGGGCTTTACAAAATATGTGAGGTATCAACAGTGCCATGACTGGGAGGTCCACAACAGAAGCCATTTTGTATGCAATAATTAAATGACATTTCCTTGCACTGAGAACAGCGGAAAGTTGGCCAGTCATTATCATGTGGAAAATAATTTTAAATCCCCCTGGACAGTCACCACAGACAGCTGGAAGAGTTTACCCTGAAACAAAAAAATCATCTTGAAAAATGATGTCTCTGGTACCGTTATTCTGAACGTGAACCAAAGCCTTGAAAAAAAAAAGAAAAGAAAAAAAATATAAAAAAATGCTTTTAGCTTTTCTGTCACCAGTTACCTTAATTTCTTCCCCATTTCAGCTTCCTAAGGGTTCATTTCTGTTTGGTGGCTGGCATTTAGGCAGAATATTTGTTGCCCAAACATTTCCAAATTCCAGGACATGACAGAGGAAAAAAAAAGGCATGTTTTTTTAGGGGAGTGATCATAGGGGCCCTTTTCTGATTCCTCTGTCATCTCATGAGCACTGCTCACTATGTTAACTTTCTCATTTGTGTAACTGGACATCACTGGAGATTTAACTAAAACTAGCTCTAATTGTCCTTTCATCCACAGAGGGTAAATATAGGGAACTTGTTAATGTTTCCTTATTCTTTAATGAGGTGTTTTCTCTTCCTCAGTTAACAAAAGTAGTAGGCTTCAATTTATCTCTACTAAGATGTCTGACTGCAGTTCTATTTTCCAGCTGAATATTTTATCTCTTCTTGTCTGGTGTGGTACAAGTGCAGTAGGGAGTGCTAATTGCCTGTGTTGTATTCCAAGACCATCTGCTGAAATCTGGCTTTACTATGGCTGTTCCTTTCTTCAACAGCTATAATTCAATGCCCTTGCTTTACTTCCAGGGCCTTGGGTTTCTTTGCCCATCTTCTGGAAATCATTGCCTTCTCCACACACACCCTAGTATTTCTCATTGGGATAGATAATTAGTGGAGCCAAAATTATTACATGGGCAGTTTTTACATGGATTTTCCAGTCTTGCAGTTATGTCCATTCCTTTTAATTTTGCCTTCCCACTTATTCCTTTAACTTTTCATAGAACAAGTAGTGTGGAAATGCACACTGAAAGCGGGGTCTGGGGCTAGGAAGTGCTGTAGGAGCCAAGAGCCCTTCACTAGGAACACCTTGAATATACAGTAATAAGAGAACTGTGCTTGGGGTTACCCAATGAGCCTAATTAGGGCCCCCAGGTTTGGTGTTTAACTCCCTGAGTGTCACCTCTATCTGCCCACGTGCAGAGCTTGTTAGAGTTGCAAACCTGTGGCCTGAGAATGTTCATGAGGCATAATAATCAAGCCCTGAATGGTTTAATTCAATAATCCAAATCAATGTGATGTCTGTTGCTTCATTTGAGATGCCGCAGTTGACCACTGCCTCCACCTCCAAATGGCGAGCTGCGTGACTGCAGTCCTGACACCTACAAGATCAGCTGGTGAAATAAATGGACTAGATATGTTCTCAGAGGCAATATGCCTTATATTTTTATTTCCTTTCTTCTTCTGACAGTGGGAGATTTGGCTTCCCTTTTTCCCTTTACCACTGATTCAATGTCATGTCAAAAGAAAACAAGGCTGGGCATTGGCAGAGCTGTAAGCCCCGAGGAGTACACTCTCCATGCACTTACATGTTGGGAAATGATGATGAAGATTGTGATGTCTCTTGCAAGGTGATCTTGTCCTACATTACAACTTCCACTTGAGATTTTTTTAAGGTTTTTTTTTTCTTTCTTTCTTTCTTCATGCAAAAATCATGAAGCATCACAAATTTTCTGTATTATGAATATTTCCAAGTCGTGTTCCTTCTCAGCTCCTTGCCAGTGAAGCACTGAACTATGTACACCTGGGAATATCTTCACTCCCACCATGGCATCAGTCCCCACAGAGCTTGAATAAAACACACCTACTCCTGTGTTGGCTTGTCTGCTGTATTGATTTATAGGCCTTTATCCTCTCCACGAAAATCAGGCGTCTGCATTTGTCGTCATCACTTAAGTAAGCATGAAACATACTTAAAGAAAAAAGAAGTTTTATCCTCATGAAGCAAAGATTTTCACTATTAAATAGTTGCACTTTTATAAAAGAAACACACACAACCAATAAAATACGAATATATAATATATCTGACATGAATCTCATGTTTAGTCGCTCCCATGGTAATTTTCTTTCAGAGAGTCTCTCAAAGACTCCCTTCTAGAAGAGAGTGCCGTACTTTGCTTTCTCTTTCTTCTTTACACCTGGGCATCTGGTAGCTTCTCAGTTTGAAGGACATTCCAAAGCATTTATCAAGTAACCTTTTCTTTGTGAATTTAGGGGACTTTTTTTTGTGGCGTTGCCAGTAGCTACTTGGCATAGGGCAGAATGGTAAAGTCGCAGTCAGGCTATCTGACAACACAAGTCTGGTGGGTGGATCAGGCCACGGCTTGTTAATTCTCCCGTCTCTTTGTCTTTGCTCACAGGCTCTAAAACGGACTGCACGCATAAGCGAACATGGTCACATTCTGTCGAACATACACCATATATGATCTGGTTTTGTTGGTTCAGGCTTCTAATTTTCTACAGAGACTGTCTATAGCAAAATACATCCTGCAAACTTTGACACTGTTGTGACAATCTTTCCTTCAGCGTAATACCTTTCATTTTTTAATAAGTAGTTCATTGAAATTGTCCAGAGTTTTCAGGTAAGAACGCACATTTTTAAGAACAGTAAAAGCTTAAGTAAAAGTGATGGCTTTTCAAGAAAGGTTTTTATTTCCATTAACCAATATTCTCAATAGATTAAAAATCTTGGAAAAAATCCCCCAACATTTTTATCATGCTTACACACTGTATTTGTTCTATATATGTGTAATCATGCAATAAAGGTATTTATATATGCTAACACTGCAGCACTAACATGGTTCCAACAAAGAGTTTGAAAGATCATACTCACTTCTTTTCTAAAGCAAACTGTGGGAGAATTCTGCTGATATTTTTTCATATACCTGTATTACTGGAACCTATTTCTTCTTTAAATGTTCATTACTGCTCTGTGTGTGGCATAAACAGATAAAAGCAGTCAAGTAGAATGTGTTACACAATGAAACATTTTTGCGATAGACCTGGTTTCTGCTGAATTGAGGAGCAGCCAAAAGCAGACTAACCAGAATTATTATTCATCCTGATTTTGCTGGATTTATTCATCAAAAGGGTGTCAGCCTTTTCTGTTTCCTGTAAAAAACCTTATGTATTTATGTTGAAATCATGATACTGTGTTGGACTGCCTTACCATAACAGTCTGTATTACTTTCCTCATTCTACAAACTAATATTTAGTTCCCTGCCAGTGAATCCCATGAAAGATCCCCATGGAGAGCAATGGACACCTCCTTGCTTGTGAAGAGATTGCAGTCAGCTTTTCCAATAAGGTGCTAGAGCCAGAAAACCAAATGCCTCCACAGTAGGCCATCTCCTTGTCTTGCCACTTCTTCTTCTGTACCAAATATTCAGGTTTTTCTGTCTGCTCAGAAAGCAAAAAGTTGTCATTTCTTGCATTTCAACTTGTAATGCAACTTCCATCTTTTGGGGTGTTTAAACATTGTCATATTGCTGCAGCCTCCTTCCATCCACTCAAAACACTGCTGGTAGGAGCAGATTCGTGACTTGGCAGTCTGATTGCACTCTTCCCTTTGCATTCTTGTATTAATTCTTTCCCCATTACTGTATCAAAAATAAACTTCTTATCTTTGTTTGTAAAATCCTACAGTGTTTATCTCCATCCTATTCAATCTTCTAGCACACAGCGATTTTCTTCCATCTTCCTCCATGCCCATAATGCTTGATCTGACCCCTTTTTCTTAGTCTCACTCCAAGCACAAGCACCTTCCTATCACTCCATCTACATCCTGAAAGCCACCACCTTACTGTCTTTGAAGTAAGGGTGTCATGTTTCCAGAAATCATTCCTGCTCATCATTTGACATACTGTGATATCTCTCTGCATTCTTTTCCGATTTGATTTTTCTGTTCTGCTCAGTTCCTACTTTAACTTCAAAACCTACTGTTTTTCTGGATCACATCCTAAGAAATATACTGAATACGAGTGCTTCAGGCAGCATTGCTTATTTTTTAATTCTTTATGCTGTACCTACCACAACTGCCTGACTGGGATGGTGATGGTGCTCTTAAAAATCTCTCTTTTTAGAAATATAGGTTTGGAAAGGACATAGAGAGTTCCCCAGAGTCAGACTTGTTTGAGTCGTCAAGCTTGAATCTTGACCCTGTGCTTTGTGCAAGATAGATTATGCTCTCCTCTCATCAGCACACAAGATAAACAGGAGTAGAAACAAAATGGGTACACAACTGACACACCATGGCATTGCTTGCAGTGGAGATACTGGCAGTTAGCATACCTCTAGAGGTGTTCACCTCCAGGAAGCTGAGGTTTAACTCTGGGACCTGCAGAATCAAGGCTAGAAAAAGGCTAGAAAACAGGAAAACATAAAGCAGAGAGAAAATAATTTATACAATGCACGTAGAGAGGAAAAGGAAAGTACAACTTCAAAACCAGTGTTTTTTTTAAAGGAACAAACAATCATTTACTTACTTACTTTCCTAAAAAAACTCTTCCTCCCTTATTCCATTATTAAAAATAATACAAGTGTTGAAGGGACAGCTTAAGCCTTTTGACTTTTCTATAACATCCTTCTTCAACTCTGTCTTTTTCCCATGGAGATAATAAAAAGCCTTGAAGTAAACAAAGCTCAAGCAGTTTCAGTGAATCCTAACAAGCACATCAATTGGAGTATCTGTAATTATTTGATCATCTTTTGGTTTTATACTTCGTGCATGGTTATTTTTGTTTTTTGCTTGATCTCCTGGGAATTGTCTGATAGCTGACTCTCCCTGGGTTCTATGTTTACTCTGTGAGATGAATATTTACAGCTGGGTAAGGAGGTGCAATATCTGGTGACCTAATTCTGCATCCCTGAATTTCTCCTGCCTCCCAAGCAATCCCTATTCCTTCTCTATTTAAAAGAAATCAAGAAATTAATTTCCTTGCCAGAATTTCTCTGAATTTTGCATGATAAAAACATACTGGATATGAAGGAATAAGGCATTTCTGGAATGCTGGCCTATTTTTAACTCTGTATATTTCAGTGGTCAAAGTTACGCAAGCATTTTCTAAAATAGTGCCACATGTCCTCATAGCGGAACATGCATACCTTATGGTTTTATCATCAGATGCGGAAACAGCCCTAAGCATCACAGTGAGACAGCTCTATGGGTGGTCTGAAACTCCTGTCTTTCCTTCTTAGAGCAGAAAGGAAACTCAAGTATCAAGTCCTTGCAGAAGAGACTAATGCGTGGCTAGAAGATCAGATAATCACGAGACAGTTTAGACTGATAAGGTCATTAAACTTTGCTTTTCTTAGGTTCACATGCTTAACAATTTTTAATCAGCAGTTTGGGGTTTGAAGAAGTGGGTGGCCGGTTGATGAATCTCTTATTCATCCTTTCACAATCAATTCAATGATACGCTACGGACATTGTAAAGCATTAAGATCTTTATATTCATACTATAGGATGCAAAGGCAACTTCTATCTCTTCAATGGATGGATTTTCCTTCATTTAGAACTACATTAAATTATGCACTACAAAAGCTATGCCTGCAAAAGACAACAGCAGGACCTTTTTAATCTGTTGTTTGGTAATTGCTATTTTTAAGTTTGCAGCATAGCATAGTGCAGTGTTCACCAACCCTTTATACATCTCTGCACATAAAGATTACAAAGTGATTCATCCTTCTGCCTGGATTTTTCAAATGTAAATCTTTATCTGTAAAATGTATCCAGTCTAAAATAGAGATGAAATTTGTCAAAATCTCAAAATTTTTATTTAAGACTCATACTTTATGGGAGTTGCTAGCTAAGGCCTTGTTCCCTCAGACTTCTCCTTTTCAGTCTTTGGACCTAATGTAACTTCATTAGCTTGACAGGAGACTATGAAAGTAAAATGGGTCTGTCAACCAAAAACCTCCCTAAAATCTGTTGGCCAAGGTCTGCTTTCAGGTCAAACTAATGTCCATACACTTGCTACTTAGGACACTTGCTGTGGATTTAGACTAACAAACCCAGTGGAATTTGATCTGGAGTGTACCCCAAAGTCAGAGGGACAGCATCTGTATTACGGAAATATTAAGCGTTCATCAATGTGGGTCACAGGTTTTCTTCTCTCTTTTAACCAAACCATTGAAGTATGCAAATGAGAAAAAAATGTTGCAAACGCAAAATATTTGTGAAAACTGGGGGAAAAAAATTTTAGTTAAACTCTAACCTCCATGATCTTTTCTTTTTCCCTATGAGTGAATGACATTTGAATTTTGAAAAAGTAAAGCATTAAACAAATCATACTCACTTTTGTACAGCAAAGCTGGCTGATTTTTTGGACAATTAAGAAAACCAAAAGGCATAATCAGTTTTGCTTCTCCTTCCCATCTCCTTCCCTTGCTGGCGGTCTGACTAATACACCCCTGGTGATGAGCTGCAAATGCTGCAGCACAAAGTAGCAAAAATTTTTTTTAAATAGCTCTAACCTACCACTGTCTTTTGTAAATCTTGAAAATACTCCTATTAATGGAGCCTTTTGTAGACTTTCTCTCCTCTCCTACCAAAGCTTAAATTTTTGGTCTAAGTTACTTGACAGTGACCCTTTTCAAACACTCAAATAAAACATGTAACTTTATTTGCAGTTCCTGAGGCAACCACTGTAAATGGCAGTAACACAGAGAATTGCTGCAAGTTTACTGTTATGTCACTATGGTGTCCATATATAAAAGCAAACTACTGTTTTCTCTGGAGCTGCAATAAATACATTTTAAGGCACCCAGTTGCTAAGGGCGCTGATTGCTTTCAGAAAAGAACTTGAAAACAGGTTTTGCTGGTGAGTGGGAAGGGGCCCAAGGCAGCCCCGAGTGTCCCACCCCGGCGCCCAGCAGCATGTCCTGCGACGACTGTCCCTGCGCTGCCTGGCAGAAAAAGGGAAAGGGCTGGCTCCGTCCCTCCCCAGCTGGCCCCTCAAATCCATCAGTGGTGGGTAGGCGCTGGGCCATCTGGGAGGCTTGGTGCTGGGAGACCAGTGAAGCCATCAGGGCTCCTGGACGGTCCCCCTCGCACAGTGTCACAGCTCCCAGCGGGTTATCCACTCTGGTGGCTATTCTGCAAGAAGCTGAGCAATTTTGGGGACTAGCTCCCAGCTAGTCATGTGTATCCTTGAATGTGTGCACTCTCAGGGAAGCTGTTGGGATCAGGAGAAAAATCTGAGGGTGCTACTTAAAAATTAGGTGCTGCAAGGATCCCTGCTACCTTGCTAGCTCTTCTCTAGGGTGTAAAAAACACCCTAGGGACGTTGTCACAAAGATATTTTAAAATGAAAAATGATTAAGCTTTGATTCCAACACTTAGGCCCTTTTTAGATATGTAAATGGAGTAGCAAGAAGCCCTACTTAGGAAAGTCTTTGTGGCAAAGGATCCCTCCGTGGCACCAGGTACGTTTGCATCTGATTCCATATGATACATCTCACTCTCCTTTCATAGCATTTGGTCTTCAGAGATGAGCTAAGGTGCAGAGCCAGAACTGTCTCTTCTCTGGCGACTCTTGAGGATCCTGCAGACTGGCATTAGCTCAAACAATCTGCAGGTTGCTTTTGCATTTGTTGTATTTCCTTCCCAGCAATCCTCCAGTGGAGCAGTTTGTATGAGAGACCCCTCATTCACTGAGGGAAGAGGGGAGTGGAAATGCCAGCACACGTTCATTGGCAAGGAGCTTGGAGGGAACTTCTTCCATTCTTCCCTATGGGACTTCAGAAGAGGCCACCTGTTTACTGTTTATACAATTATTCTCAGGTCCTCATGGACAGAAGTGTACCGCCAGCCCAGTACGCCTGTGTTTGCTGGTGCAATCAGGAGCAGAAGGCCCTGCATGTGTTCTACCATTGCACAGCCAGACAGGTAGAATTCCCTTTCTCATTCTTTCTCTTTTCGGTCTAAGTATATGTCGTGGTTTGGGCCAGATTGGCCCAATCCGATGGAACGACAGATGCTCTCTCTCTCTCCTGCTCCGCTCAGGAGACAGGAAAGAGAGGGGAAAGAAAAGAGAGAAAAAGAGAGACTTAAGTATTTAGTAGGAAATGAAATATACAAAGCCGTATCAAGCTCCCAGGATGACAATCACGTCACCAGCAGGCTCAGGGGAAGTCCCAGACTGGACTCAGTGACGGACAGGAACTGGATTCCGGATCTGGAGTCAGGATCAGGATCAGGATCAGGATCAAAGGTAGATGCAGAGACCGAGTCCTCCCAGGACGCCGGCCATTGAAGAAAAAGAGGCTGACCCTTTGATCCCTCAGCTTATATAC